>JAGFPH010004670.1:39948-58754 GCA_018207615.1 Philaenus spumarius
AGGATAAGAATTTTTGACAACTAAAACATTAAATTTGGTCCAGAAATAAGGGAGGAGTTGTGTTCACAAAAAACTTCTTCACGTATTGTATATAAGGATACTGTGAACTCGTTTAATCAAAGATTAATTATGGTTTAGGTGTATGGGTCGCGGCGATTAGTAGGAACACTGAACCAATTTGTGTACGTCTCATAACATTTAGCGGTAGAGAGGAAAGTGTTTTTATTCAAACAGGCAGCTGAAGATTCATCCGTAACAACTTGTTTTCGTGTACAAGGTATTGAAATATTTCTTCAAACGAAGTGTAAAAACAGACAGTGAGTTTTAATCCGAGTAGAAGTGCGACCCAAGGATTAGTGGTAAAACTAAAGTTAAAAAATATGGCGTGTATGCGTACTTGCATAGCAACTGACGCCTAAATACTCTTTTACCAACTCTAATGTTCCTCCAACACATTGTCACAGATGCAACTGGAATACTATAGACAGATACACGGTTTAAACGCTTACACTTATTTATTTTATCTAAGCCAGAATAAACATTTTGGAAGTCGATGTGGTGTTTGTTAACGTTCAAGAAAACTCTTTGTGGTTACATTGCTGAACAAAACAATATTTTGTATTTTGGTAACAGACCTTTTTTTTTTTTTTGCTCTCCTAATACCATTGTTTTCCTCACTGTGCGTATGATGCCCCAATAAAACAGGAATAACTATTGCCAGGATAACTTTAAAGTTTATAATGTTATTCTTTGATTAGGCGTCTACTATGTAAGGTATATAATTTTTAAACCACGTAAGTTTGTTTTATTTGGGGGATCCCCCAGTTCGACATACGAATCAATCTTTGCCCGGTTTGATAGGTCCGACTCACAACTGATTGGTTGAAATAACTTCAGAGACGTTTTGAGTATACTTAGCTAGCTGAATACAAGTCCAACGCTAAGGGGATTTTTTTTGCATCAATATGTCACACAATTGTAATACTTTTCTTTCACCATTTATTTCACACAAGTGAATTATTGCGCGTATTTTCAATTAGTTTTTACTGCGGCTCGGTTACTATGCGGATCAATCTATCTCTTAGGCTTACGCAAGGCCGTAGCCAGGAAAACTTTTCGGAGGGGGGGGGGGTTCTGGTCAGGACCGGGGATTTGAATTTAATCCCTTTTAACACGTTCACTGAACTTAACACGAAACACTATAGGAAGCGGCCGACGCACAGTACAGTGCACGCCAACCCCCGTATTGGGAGTATTTTCAATATAAAATACATTGCGGTATTGGGTGAATTTTCAATACACAGAGAGATATGATTTCTGATTTTCTATTGGTTTAACCTCAAGTTCTGTCTTAAGGGGGTTCGGTACAGCCTATCCTTTCAATGTTAATTTGTGAAAATGTATGTACCTTTTTCACAGGAACCTCTAGACCTATCATGATTAAACTTTTGGACAATATTATATGGACGTTTATTAACATTAATGGCGCAAAAAAATAATAAATATGTAATTTAAATATTTTAAAAAAATAATTAAAAATCGTAATTTTTGTAACAAAATTAATATTTTTGTTTATCAAAATTAAATAAATTTATTTAAATATCTTGTGCCTAAAATGTGTCTACTGATGTAAAGTATAACTGCAATTTTTTATTTAAATCTTATACTGATGAGTGGTTCCTGAGAAAAAGGTTCATATGTGGAAAAAAGTTAAATTTCGGGAAATCACAGATAAAGACCATGCATACATATAAGTGAGTTCACTAACCTGTAACATAATGACAGATTAAGAAACAATGAAATAAAACAGAAAAAGTATATTTTTCCGATTTTGTCACCTGACTGCCTTTAAATACAATTTTCAATCTGTTTTTTTTTCCAGAAAACCATGTTTTTCCAACTTTAGGTACATTTTTCAAAAATTTTAATAAAAAAATTAAATAGGTACATTAATTTTTCAAAATTAAATAAAAATAGTTCCCGACATCGGATTTTAATAATTTTCACATGAAACTTTCCAGAAAATATCCAAGATTGATATAAAAAACAAAAATTGAAAAATTTTCATATTTTGCCGTACTGAACCCCCTTAACATAAATTGGAATTTTTTATCTACTTACATATTTGTGATTTCCCCTACCAATCACTTTTAAACCGATACTACTGTCCGCGAGTCACGAGATGGTCCCTGGGTCCTTGCCTCGATTTAGTTTGAAGGCGCTTGTAGCAATGTGCCGCGGCCGTTTCAAGTAAAGAGCCGCCGTGCATGTCCGCAGCATCGTTATTCGACAAATGCTATTTAAAATCGAACGTGGAATCATGGTACAAAATAGGAATCCTTCAGTGTTTTATTTTTAAATATATATAAAAAATAACATTATTAGTAGCAATTATTTGAAATATGTATGCAATTACTGCTGTGAAATAACAAAAAATATATACTGTTCGTATGAAAGTTTACTTAATTATTATTCTAAATGGATTTTAATAGCTTACCCGATAACAGCTTAAAAGTTATTACAATTCCTATTAGTAGTGTTGCAATAATATTAATAATATATATTTAAACAACTCGGTAACAGTTTGGCATGGTATAATATTTTTGGATTTCTAAGTTTAAAAATTATAGAAAATTAAATTATTAATGAAAAGTGTAATTATATTCCTTACAAATAACAATAAAAGAAAACATGAAGTAATAAAAACAACTGGTTAATAAATATGATTATAAATTAACTTTAATTGATATAACAAATTTATTATACAAAAACTATGAATTTATTGTACAAGTTCTACAACTCCTGCGTAGAGTTCTTAAAACTAATTACCACAAAGAAAGCGAGATGTTTGCAATTAATTATTACTATCAAAACAGAAAATATACAACATATTGCACAATTTTATTTTATAAATAAGTAATAGATAGTTAATTGTTACAACTTCCTGTATAAACTTACATTTATACAAAATATTTTACAGTAACTTAAATTTGGTGAATCACGGAACGCGGCAGCGCTCCATGCGTCGAGCTATGGCATACTAACGCACTATATTATGTTTGAAATGGGCGAGCTCGATTTTCTTTTTATTATTGTACTCTATAGCTTTTTGATTTTTAGAACCTAATGTACTGTATATTTTTTTAACTTAATTTACTCAATTTATTTATATGTAGTATCATATTTAAAGCTCCTGAACTGTACTAGGTACACATTTTTCATCTACTGTATTGTTTGTGCTAATTTTGTTGAGAATTTAGTCAATAGAATTAATTTGAAAAAAATAGGTTGATTTAATTACTAAAATCCATTTTAACATAATCCTACACGATCAATATCAATACTAAGCTATATGACGTTATATTTTCCGCTATCGCGTCAGGCTATTAATAGTCCCCGTTACTCGCCTTTGCGCCTGCTAAACACACGATACCGCGTTAGGACATGGCTGCATACGGCCAGGTTCCAGGGACCATCTCGTGCCTGGCGGACAGTATATTTTCGATTCATTATTTTATTTAACACATTATTGACATGATTTTATTTATATTTCCACAATCGATAAACACTATTTATTCACAGGTTCCTGCAATGCCATTTTAATTTGATGGATTTTTTTAACTTGATGATTGATTTTCATTTGATGATTTATTTGACTTGATTATTGATATGCCTGATTTTCACTTGGTGGGTTTTTTGACTTGATGATTGATTTTCACTTGGTGAGTTATTTGACTTGATGATTGATTTTACTTGATTAGTTATTTGACTTTGATGTCCGATTTCACTTGATGAGTTATTTTACTTTAAATATGATTGATTTTCACTTGATGAGTTATTTTTAGTAAAATTTCAGTATTTTATAGTAAAATGTAGATAGTTATGATGAAGAGCTTTCAGGTGTTATTCCTCCTCAGGTTTCTTGAGGAAGACCTTCCTTTTCACGCTCTTGTAACTCTCCTGCATCCACGTCCGATTGAAAATCAGTCTTCTCATTGGCTAAAGGTTTTTCACTCAACTCCAATTGGCCTTTCATTGTTTTAAACATTAGCCTATTTGTGAATTCTTGACCAACCATTCTCTTGTTATTCTGCATTGTTTGCTAAAGCTATGTGAAATGTAATATGAGTAGTTTCACTTGTTCCAGAGCAAGTTGTTCTAATGCAGCTGACTCGATTGAAATGTCTGGAAACGTAACATAAAAGTTTACAATTGTGTGTTGACAGTATGAGTTGTAATTTGTTAATTGTGTAAAGAGTAGAGATTCTTCTTAACTAACTTGATTTGAATAGTGGGATATTTTTTTAAAATTTGCTTTATTTTTTTATTTTAATTATTTAAGTCTTTTTCATTCCAAAAAAAATCTAAAAATTGTTACTTCAGGTCAAAAAAACTACTTTTTGTTGTTGGGATTTCATTGGGTAATGTACCAGTTCGAGCGTCTTCAAAAACCAACGTAGGCACCAAATTTGGACCAAATCGGACGTAAAAAGTGGTCGTTATAGTGCGAACATATAAATATATAACATTTTAAATGACAACATTAAACTTGTTCTGGGGACTATGATCGATGCTCACTGACTACTCCTGACCTTAGGTCTCAACATAAGAGTCACTTATAGTTACTTATATAGTCATTTAAAGCTCATATTTCCTATTGAAATTTGCTAATAATTCATATAAAAAATTCATATTACATTCGTTTTTAATTGGATCACTTTATCTGCATATTTTTAGAAATATATACAATATACCATGATTCACAGATCACAATATGTGTCAGTGATTCCTAATTATTACCATTTACTATACAATTTCAAAACGATTGTAAATGTTTCTACATAATGTGGTCTTCAATAACCCTAGCTTTTTTTTGTAGTATTTAGTTACAATAATATTTGTCTTTATATTACAGGGACCCTATGACATAATATTCAAAAGTTTCTACCACTGCCAGGATATGGGAGACTGGACCATAAAGTATGGTACAAGATTTTCTAAAATAAACCACACAACTTTGGCTTATACTGGGAACTTGACTTTACCTCATGGCTTTACGGATTCACAAAAGGTGCTTATTTACATTAAATTAAAAAAAAAACTATTCATCACTTTTTTGTGGCAATAATTTTTGTCAAAACTGTAAATGTTTCAGATAGCAGTAGACTTTAGTGTTTTTGGAAAAACTGGCGGATGGATACCGAACTACTTCAACTTCAAATTTGATCATGCATGCTCTGATTTCACCAGAATGCTCCCTGGAGCGATGCAGGCTGTGTTTGGCGCGGCTGGATACAACTTCACACATTGCCCCCTTCCCGCAGTAAGAACACTTAGTTTAAGTAATTATAGTCATCAGTATGTAGTTTTAAATAAATTAAAGTAAGAGTAGGGTTTTCATTCGAATATTACAAACATATTAGTTGATTGTGTCATTTTGGAGATATAAAGCCCTTATTCTTTATATATAATTCTGTAAGCGAAATTTTACATTCAAAATTGTGGGAATTTGGTAAATCGGAGGATGATGGGAGAGGTATCAAATGAAAGGTATCGATTAAAGGAACGAGGGAAAATTATAAGTTTTTTCTAAAATAGTTTTGAGGTTATTATTAATCATACAACTTTATTATAAATAAAACATAACATTTGTTTTTAGAAGGTTCCATTGGGGGTTGGCGTGCGGAGCACGCAGGGGTCTTCCCTAGTAAATAACAGTTTTATATTGGTCAGCTTTATTTTAGCAGCTTTTCAGATGCTGTTTAAACTTAGTTGGAAGTTGCTATAGCGACGACAATCCCTTATTGTGAGATGATAAGTTTAGGAGGGTTTAGCATTCATTTGCCATCTTTAGTTTACCCTAAAAATACAGTCATTAAATAATTCATCGTTTTTAAATAATTAAATAAATATATAATTTAATGATGTTTCCCAATTTTCAGGGCACGTACTGCATTCGTAACTGGGTGTTTCACCTTACTCTAGCAATGCAAACGATGCCTTACAAAAAGTACAAGGTGGAATACAATCTGTTTGAGAAGGAGAGAAAGCAAACTTGTTTCATAATTGAATTAGATTTTGTGCCTAAAAAAAATCATGGTTAATTGTAGTTTATTGTTGTTCGTTAAACAATCGTCATTACAGCATGTAACCATTGCAAAATATCAATTTAAATTTTGTGTATTTCTGTTGTCTTGCCGTGTTACAAGAAACACTTTTAATCATTAAATATAGTTTGTTTTTATATGTATAATCTGTGAGTGTGAAATAAATGGAAAAAGTTTATATAAATCTGTTTATTTGTATTTAGAAAATGTAATGTTATGTTTCTCAACAGTCATACCCTTTATATTATGTTACGGCAAAAGTATATTAAGTAGATTACGGGTAGTAGTACTAACAATCAGATAAAATACTATTGTAATTTCCTGATTTATTTCATTTTATGAAGTGACTTGGATACCAAAATCATGAACCTAAAATTAGAAGCTAGTCAAGCATCTTTGGTATATAAATTTAGAAACATAAAAACTCAACTGATAAAGACCAATTTGCACATAAAATGTAATAAAAAGTGCTTGAAAATGGACATCGTTTCTACATACGCTATCGTACATATGAATAACATATCAGTATCTGCCATCAAAGCTAATCATGTTGCAGAATTAACCTGGATAAAGCAAGAAATAAAATATCTGTACTCTAAGAAGATTAAATTAAATGAAGAATTATATTATATTATGTTCTTTATAATACCGAGAAGGTTTATAAAGTTTATTCGCTTTTACGAATTGCTGATATATGCAATATATAGTTTACCTTATACAGTAGTCGGAGCAATTCTTAATATTTTTGTAGTTACACTACAGCGCTGTTTCGCCGTTCACAGATAGCTTCGTCAGGTGTAGGACTCAACACTTAAATAAAACAATACACAATAACACGGAACACACACGACAACACAACACAAAAATACAAAGTTTTATCGGATAACTCCTCGTCAAATGTTTCATGAAATAAATAGGTGCGTGGCCACGGCATAGTTACTGTGCTTCCGAACGGTGTTATAGTGTATTGTTTTATTTAAGTGTTGAGTCCTTCTGGGATTCGTTTCTGCGAGTAATCTGAAACACGGGTGAAATCTTTCCCTAGCTGTAACTCTCTAACGAAGCATTTCCAAACCTATGAATAAATTAATTTTTCCGTTATTTTTGCTAGTGGAATCAGCTCAGAAAGTGACCGGAACATTATGCAAATAACTCATTATTTTAGCTCAAAATAACTTTAAAATATTTAGTTTCTAGAGTAATTCTGGGTATTGTTGACAACTACCAAGAAATAAATTTTTCCTTTCTTTGGTCAAAATCTCTTATGTCTTTTGATCTACAGACAAAATAAAAAACCTTTGAGTTTGTCATTAAAAAAGTAAATTTTTTGTCTCTTGTGATTTTTTTGTAAAGTTAGCGGTTTTTGAGATATTTGATATTAAATATTATAAACGGCCGCCATTTTGAAAATATTTAAAATATTGTTCTATTTTTTCGTATAGTGATAAAAGGGTACGTAATAAATAGGTGTACAAAGTTTGAGCTCAATATCTTTTCTACTTCTAAAAATATTAAGTATTTTGTAAAAAACACATACAGACAAACAGACCGAAAACGGAATGAGATAGGACACATGTTATGTTACATTTTTTGTTTCTTTTGACATGCTGAATAACGTGAAAAAGTTTGTTAATATGGTTGCAATACACCCTGTATAATGTTCCTAAATTCAGCAAACAACAGATAATACACGAGGTAATTAACGCCGAGGCCGACATAAAAACGTTGCCTAGCATGAGACTCCAGAACGAAACCAGAGTTCTAATTAATAACAAAATAAATAATGTGTTAAGAAACGCACTTTATTCTAAACATAATAATTCTAAACATTCTGAAAGGCTAAAATATGTATATAGGAAGGATTTTAGGTGCCTAAAACAAATTAAAACCAAATTGGAAGACAATGACGCTATGATTAGAAAGGCTGACAAAGGCAACACAATGGTCATAATACAAAAACAAGATTATAGCCTTAAAACTAACGAGTTCTCCGTTGTAAACACTATTAGGAAAATACATAACGATCCAACTAATAAATTTGTCAAAGAATTGAATTCGGCCATCAGTAAATGCACTTTGTTGTTGGATGAACCTACCCGACGATATCTGAAACCCATCAACGCATTTGCCCCACAGTTTACTGGCCTACCCAAAATTCATAAAAATAATAATCCAATTAGACCATTAATAAGATAGACCAAATTAAGTGTTGTGTAATTTGTGTTTTAATGTGTTTGTGTTTGTGTGTGTGTATATGACGACCTGAACAGTGATGAATATATTTTATACTTGATAATGAGACTACGGTCTCGAAACGCGTCGTAAGTAGGACAACCCAAGAAGTCACAAGACGGACTAACAATCAGGTAAAATACTATTGTAATTTCCTGTATTTATTTCAAAAGTAGATTGTTAGGTAGAGTAAATTCTTACTAAAAGTATCAGTAAAAGATGTTTGGAGAACTTTTCATAGTAGGAGTTAATTATGCCTGATGTGGTTTAGTAAAAGTTGAATCAGAGATGTTGCTCTCCAAATATAACTGCGCGCGCATATCTTTGTTTTGATTATCCCCGCCAATAAGCAGTCGCCATTACTCGTCCAAAATGAAGTCTGTTCTATTCTATTTGTTGTAGAGCAACAGTGACCAAGGATTCAGGTTAGGTTAGGTTAAACAAGCTGATGGATAAATAAACCAATCTATAAAACAATAGCTGTGAGGAAGAATGCATCTTCGCAAACACTTGGAAGTGGGCAAGTATTTTTCAAATGTTCTTTCAACACTAAATGCAAATCCAAGAAGTGCATGTGTAAAAAGAAAGATGTGCTCTGCAACTCAAAGTGTTAACTTGCTGTAATAAAATATACACAAGTTGTATCTCTCTTTGTATTATAAAGTTTTGCTTTTTTATTGTTTTTTATTAGGTAGTAGACCATTTACTTGCAAAGTCGACGTTTACTAATATATAATTCAAAGCAGTAAGAGTATACTTTTCCTAGGTATAGTCAATTCTGACTAGTAAATGTTAGTAAAAATTCATCAATTTTCATTTTAAATCAACTTTTACTGAAAAGACCACTAAGAGTCGACTTTACCTAGGCGAAGTCAACTATTGCTGAAGAATCTACTTTTCCTGTAACATATATGTTTATATTGTGAGCGTTTTGGCTTTAAACAGGAAATCAGCAACTTATTGAAGGATAGATAAATTAATTCTAATTTCGTAGAACATAAATTATTGTGCTTTTATAATAATCAATTGCATCACTAACAACCAGTGCATCATAATAGTAAATAAATAATAGTAAATCTAGAAACTTACATTGACAATGTAGATAAAATACAATGCGAATGCCAGTCAGAAATACACCAAACAGAATGCAGCAACATTATCTGAAAACACAATAACAATAAAATAAAGAAACAAAACAATCAATGAATAGATTCAACAATACAATACAAATATAAAAACTGATATCTCAAACATTCAAAACAAAAGAGACAGAAAACATTCCAAACAAAAGAGCCAGAAAACAATCAACAACAATTCGAACACAGTTTAAGTAATAGCTAATAGCCAACTCTTATCAACAACTGCTTCAAGTGCTTTTTAAAATTTTTTTAATTTTTAATTCTTTTAATAACCTCTGGAAGCCTGTTGTTGAAGAAAGCTTCAGCAAGTAGTTTTTATATGAATATTAGATCTCAGCACATTGATAGACTTACAGTTATATTCCTTGGCCAAAAACATTGTAAAGTGTAGAAGAGACAGTTTCTGCACTTAACTCCATTATTCAAAAAATGTCACTTGTACCCGTTGGCTTCTCAGCCCTTCATATAACAGCTGACTTCGCTCGTCGTCTGTAATACTTTGGGCAGTTATAATTTGAGGTTATGTTTACAACTTCAGACAAAACAATCTTCTTATAATGTCCGGATATTGGTTATACAATATTACAATAGTCTGTAAAATACTTAATAATCTGCTTTGAGGTTAGAAATCGTTGAAAATGTATATATTTTAAAAATCCTTTTTGTTTAGTTAATTCTTGACAGCCTTAAAACAATTTAGGCCTACAAATATAAATCTGCTATAGGTCTGGACTACGTAAATTTTAATAGAATCATGGAAGTCTGAGCTTCTGTTAATTTATAAAGAGTTACTGTCGATGAAAACATAAGTGAATTTTGTAGTTAAAATTTAGTTCACGTAATTTAGTAGAATTTTGAAAATATACAGTTAGATATAGTTTGTTCTTTGTAGGTCTAAGTGGTTTCTTCTGAAAGAACGAAGTAAACAAATACCCATTTTGACTTCTAACATTAAAACCAGTCATATAAGGGGGTAGCCTACCGTAGTTCTATCACAATTTAAACTTAATATTTTTCTCATATGTATCGAATTAATCTGCATGTGTTTTTATTTTGACCTTACCAGTATTAAACTAAAAGAGTTTTGGTGCAATTAAATCAATTCAATTGTTGGATGCCAGAAATACAATTGAAATAATACAGGTAAACTATTTCAAAACAGGAAACCGTTCCCGGAGGAGTTTCATCATTCGTTCCAATCTGATTTAACTAATTTCGTTTAACAATAAAGCGGAAAACTCTGAATCAATTGCCATAACATAAACTACTGGTTATTTGAAGTTCGCCTCTGGTAACATCAACACTCTGCAATTCGTAAGACCGACATGCTTTTCTTTACAATAATTCTTGGTTCTACTCTCTTGCTAGTCAAGGGAACACCATTTGCTGTAAGTGTTATGTTATGCACTTAGCTCTTTTAATTTAATTAAAAGTATGTGTTATAATTAATTTAGAATTTCATACATATTTCCTTGAGGTGATCTACAATTACGTACAACTCCTTGAAACAATTTTAGGACGGTTTAAAATAAATCTACGTAACAAATGAGTGTGAAAATTGTCTTTTAATCGTTTTTTTTAAATACATTTTATGAAAGTGGGTTTTTTTTATGCTGTTAAGTGTTTATTTATTTAAATTATTATCAATTTAACAAAATCACAATATAGGTTCTTTTGGGTTTACCGAATATGAATATATTAAATACGTAAACATCAAAAGTTGAAATACCTTTTTCAGTAACTCTATATATTATAAAAATTTATATTTATTTGTCCTCTATAGACTCAAGAAATTCTATTCGACCAAATTTTCTAAAAACATTTACGTATTATCCATATTAATGCCTGGAGTGTTTAGACATGACAATACAATCTAATGGGTGGAAATTGACTTGCTACCCTTATACAATAAATAATACACATAATTTTAACCTTCAAATTGCCATTTATTATTAGATTGATTTTTATACAAATATTTACTGTTTCCATACGTTTAATATTGTTATAATAAAGGACTAGAATTAATTATAACATCAAAGCTAAAATGGTAAACATGGTTAAATGACCATTCATTGTAAATACATTCAATAAACATAAACTGTTGGTTCATCCGTCTAGGCCTAACCTAAAATTATTCTGTGTATGTGTAATGTATTTTACCTATCTTAACGGCAACATACATACAATAATTTTAGGTGAGGCCTAGACTTAAAATTACTTTCTAGGCCTAACCTAAAATTTCAGCGCTTGACGATCATATCTGAACTACGCCGGACGGAACCGATCGTCTCTTAATTTAAATTGATGAACCAAAATGCATGTTTCTTGAATGTATTACATTGTCATAGCAACCAATTTGGTAACGTTTTTTTCGTTACTCGTATTTTATATTTGTCATTGAAATAGCAACCAATTATTAACACTTTTTTTCATTACATGTTCTATTTGTTAACTTATACCGCAATCTGCGTTAAGGAACTTCGTTCCAAAAACCATTTATGATTACTGAAGTCAAGGTAATTAAATAGGAAACTAAATAATCATTTGTACATTTACTTTTCCTATATGCTGAACAACTAATCAACCAATTTCAAAAGAAAAATTCACAATTTACACATTCGTAATATATTATTGTTTAGGGAATATGGTCACTACAAAGAGATTGAAATTTGGTAGCTACCCCTCTATACAATAAAAATAAATTGTTAAAAAGCTATTTCCATTTCACAATTACCTTATTTTATACAAAAAACGTACTTATATATTTTTTTCAATCGATAACGAAACCACTATGTATTGTGTAAGTGCAAGTACAGCTCGCTACAGTATAACAACAGTAACTATTTCAGCGCTCCTAGCGGCTAAACGATTAAGTTTATCAAAAAAAAAAACACCAAGAATAAAACATTATTAAAGTAACATGTAAAAGCCAAATACGTCTTAAAAAATAGGGGTTTCTACAAGAAATTTCAAAGTTTAACACCATATTGGAAAATAACGGCCATTTACTAATATTTTACCCGCATATTTTTTTATTTAAAAAAAACAAGGAAAGGTTCCCCATTAAAAGTTTACTGTAAAAGTAATACTTTCTAAGATCCCAATGGTGGCCTCCTTGAGTTGATTATCCTGTATATACAAACAATATTAAGCGTTGTTTCCATTTCTGGCAAATTTATGTATCACTTAGCTTAATTTAATAGTTGAATTGTTTATTTCTAAGTAAGTTTACTTGTTTACTAAATATTTATCGTGAATTCCAACAAGCATCATCTTTGCCTTTTCCCACTCTTACCCTCATAGCGTCAAGGTAGGTATTAAAATTTGCATACTTATAATAAATTCCAATTATTTATGTGAACAAAATTGGAATTTAGTAATTTACAAAGACAGTTGGTAGAATTTTGACTGCAGAGATCCTAGTACGAGCACATGCATCAAGTATTGTTAACTAATACATACAGGTAACGCTTATTATTAAGCGTGTCTATGCATTCTGATTGAATAGTAAATTCCAATACATGAAATGCATTGATATACTATCCAACAACAGTGTTAAAAGCAATTTACTATAACTGTTTTAATATTTGGTGTACATAATGGAAACAACTCAAAGGTTAAATGTTGGTTTTAGTTCACATTTCTCTGAGCTTGGTGTTGTCACATGTTGGCGGATCAATTTCCACTGGTTGGCAAAACAATCCCAAGGGGAACGGACTCGTTGACACCTGTCTCGTTATTTGATATGGTCATTGTAAAGCCTTTTGGCGTTTTATTTTTCATGGGAACGTTTTTGTTTGGTTAAAGAGTGTTACAAAATGGCTCTTTAAACAACAATTTACTCTTTTCCCTCAGTTATACTGTGAAAATAATAGTATTTCATAAGTTATTAATTATTTGAACATTTATAACAATTAATAACTATTATACGATATTAACTCTGGTAAATCTGATAACTCTTTGTTCACAGCGTCAAGGTAAAAATTAAGAATTTAAATTCGCAATAAATTGGGTCTTGGCAGTGCTTACCCTTTAGTTTATATAAAAATTTAATACAAAAATTTAATCAGTGTCCGTTCTTTTTTTGTAGTACAAGATAAAATTGTTTCGCAAAATTTGTTTTAAAATTCAGCGCAAATTACAATAAAGTATATTAAACCTTTTTTAAACATGGAATAGCTCATAATAAAATATATTCGAGTTTATTAATGTTTATGTTTTATCGATTTTACTAAAGTTTTCTACCTTGTAGACCAGGAAGTATTACTATAAAAAAGCAGTCGTGGGAGAAGGGTAGGAGGGTAGAAATATAAACTGTTACGAATATAAATCGTTTGTTATACTGGCTTGATCCGAAATCTTGTCATTATTTTTATCTTGTCCCATTTAACTAAAGACAATCACGTTTATGTTATTTTTTAGATTGCAATTTTAAATGGGACAAGATAAAAAGAAGGTTCAAATTTCGGATTAAAATAATATAACCAAAGTTGTACATTCATGGCAGTTTTCACTTTTATACTGAACCAACACAGGTTTCTTGGAAATCATCGAGAAAGGCTTACTTTATTTCATATATCTGTTGTTAAATATTAAACATATATTTTGTATTAAAAGTGTAACAACACATTTTTAGGTTAGGCCATCACACGTTTCTTTAATGCATTTACATACATTACCATTGCGTCCAAGTTGGAAAATTTAGACATTAAAATAAAAAATGAAAATGCACTATATCCATTTTTGAGGTACCACCAAGCACACTAAATTAACACAACTTATAAAATTAGGAAGTGTAATGTCCACTTCATCGGTAGCGTGACATGACTTAATCCATACAACTATTGAGTTTAGACTTTTGAATCCACTACTGCCTATTTTATTCCGTCGATTTCTTCTTATTTTACGATCAGGTTTTACATTAAACTTCTGGTTTACGTTGGTAACGTGTGTAAATAATAAAGAAAGAAACCATCGACAAAATCCAAAAGGCAAAGGGCCTTACTTTAATTCGCGTATCGCGAGTTCGTATATTTAAACTCCACCAAGTTCTCGGTGTTCCTAAAAATGTTTTCACTTCAAAAAAGGGATGCACTGGTGCAAGGGGAGTTGCTTTAAACTGGTTTCTGAGTTTAAAACCAGCAACTCTCTATGCTATGCAATCAGCAAGATAGAATTGCAGCATAGTTTAGGTGATGCAACAGTTGGCCGTAAAATGCTACGGCCTGAGTGGAGCGGGGCGGAGAGCAGGGCGTGGAGCGTTCAAAACAATCATGTTCTGAAGCACGAGCGCGGCCTGGAAACAGGAATTAATAGCGGAGCGTTCAGCGGTCTTTGCAGCGTCGGTTGAAGCGGCGGACGTTCGGTTCAAACCAGTTTGTCTTTTGAAGCGTTCTAAGCATGTTGTCAACATGTTGTTTGAGGAAATAATTTCTGCTGCACAGTTAAATCTGTTGTACCGCGAAATTTATCAGGTTGTGATCTTATAGTTTCGTACAACGTAGTAAACTCTCTAAATTTCTCTCTTTCTTTCACTATTGAACTGGATCCACTTTTTAGGTTAAATAAGTCTAATTTTAGGTATGCATTTTCTTCCAAGACCATATCGTAAAATACAGATTCGGTCGTATCCATTTTCCACATAAATCACAAAATAAACGTTCGCAAAAATAGTCTAGCTCTACTGCACGCCACAGTTGCACGCCCTTCACTGAGGCCAGTCTTTGCACTCCAGCGGAACGCCGCGCCGTAACAAACGCTGACCGCCCCGCTGCACGCCCCGCTCCACTTAGGCCGTAGCCTAATTGCAGGGATCAGTTCTTTTTGCAACGATGTTTCTAAAATGTATACATGATCTGCTAAATCTGCTGCTTAGTGAAGAAATGTTTGCTGATGATGTGGCTCTAATAAGAAATAGGAGGATGTGTGGAACAATATGTGCAATGATCTGAAATTATTAAATAAATGTGTGACAAAAATAAAATGTTAGTCAATGTTTCCGAAACAAAATATTTCAATTTCGAACGGTTCTTATATGATTCTTTTTTTTAAATTGCATAACTTTGTTAGCTGTATCAATAATAACAAGAGCAATTGTCCAGAAATCGATCAAGTACAAAAAATATCTAAAAAGTGCTTCTGATGAGAAATTATCTTGGAAGCAATACACCAATCTCCTAAACAATTTATTACAAAATAATTAGTTTTAGGTTTTAAGAATTTTTTTGAATGATACTCAGTTACTTATATTATACTATGCACCCGTTTAGTTAAGAAATAATTATGGTTTAAATGTAAAGTTTTTGACAGTTGAAGCTCGCCATCCTGTATATACTAGCTGGCCCGATCCGGCTTTGCACGGATAGACAAATCAAAGTTAAATGTACATTAACAATAAATATATTATATCAATAAATATAAATTAGGCTATGTATTTCTTATAGGGATTTTTAATAACTTTGACCCCCAAACCTCCCCTAAAATTTCGATTTTTTTTTTAAACCTTTCTTAGCGAGCACCTAGGGCCCTAGAGGAAGCTACATACAAAATTTCATTACAATCCGTTCGGTGTTTTTTTTAGTAAATTTTACCTCCCAAACCACCCCTAAAATTTCGAATTTTTCAAAAACCTTTCTTAGAGAGCACCTACGGCCCTAGAGGAAGCTACATACGAAATTTAATTCTAATCCGTTCAGTAATTTTAGAGCAATCGTAATTTAGTAACTTTGCCCCTCCCCCAAACCATCTAAAATTTATAATTTTTTGAAAACCTTTCTTAGTGAGCACATATGGCCGTAGAGGAAGCTACATACTAAATTTCGTTCCAATCCGTTCAGTAGTTTTTGAGAATTCGTGATCAGTGAGTCAGTGGATTCCGCTTTTATATATTCAACGGTCACCAAAAGCAAGGCTAGAATACAAGGGCTGATCCTTTGATGTAGACGCTGGTCAAATGTAACAACCTCCCCCCCCCCCCCTCCTATGTGACGTCACCGAGGTGCCATGACGCTCCTCGCAAACACGGTTCGCCTTATCTCTCATGTTTTATTTGATAAAACGTTTCAGACGAAATTATTGAAACTATTAATTTGGTAATATATTATGTTGTTGCGTTGCGGTCAAGTTACTAGCAGACCGTTTTAGCAAGGTATTTATTTATTTAATGTCACGTTGCAGACGAGATTACTTTATGATATGTTACCAAGATTATCAAGTAATATTGTTTTCAGAGTTACTTGAATATTCCAAGAAACACCATTACTAGCAACATACATTAAAACAAACATTTTCAGAATGATGAGATATAAATAAATATATAATATATAAATAATAATAAGATTTAAACTTAGAGTACCGGTAATTATTGATAACTCAAAATTTAAAAACAACAAATTTTAAGTACTTAGCTTCAAATTAAAATAAACATAAAAATATATTATTTATTTAATGCAAGAGTTGCAAGCGAAATTACTTTATGTTAAAAGTTACCAAGGTACTCAAGTTAAAATGTTAAGTTAAAATGTTTAAAATAACCTTTATTGGCAAAATGCTCTTAAATTTTTCAGAATAATTAGATATATATATATATATAAATATATAATTTACAAATAATTATAATCAAATCTAAACCTAGAGTAATAAAACTATTGCAAAATTAGAGTAACAAAGATAAAAAATAAAACATAATTTTAAGTTAAACTTCTGTACTAAATTATATTGCACAGTGTCAATTTAAATTAAATATTCATTTTTTATGTCTCCAGTTGCAATATAATATGGAACTAAATGTAGTATACCTATATAAACATATATACATATAAATGGATTTCCGTCATGCAAATTATGTTTGTTGTTTGTTACAAGCAACAAGCTTGTATTTGTTGTTTATGTACATAAACAATCACAAAATACGGAACTACTGTATAAAAATGTAACGGCGTTAATACATGCTATCATTGCCGCTGTCAATCGTCAACTCTACATAGACAACAAAACAAATATTTTATTCCAATGAGCAGTGCGATGTTTTATGTTGTAATTTGTGTGTATGTGTGTTTGTACTTTTTATTATTGTTTGACGTGCTCACATGTGTGTGATTTCAACACCTGAAGATGAGAACCTGTTCTAGAAACGCTTAGTGTATACTACAACATAAGTTGCATGACGGAAATCCAGGTATACGTATATATGTTTATATAGGTGTACTACATTTAGTTAAATTAAATAGTTTAATTGTTTAAATTCAACTATTAAATTAACTATTCCCTAAGGCCTAGGGAAGGAAAATTTCTATACAGCAGTTTTATTTAAAAAAAAATATGTTTTACGTCAGCAGTAATTGTTATATCAATGTGCATATCTGCATTTAAGCTACTCATTATGTGTAAGTATTTATAACTTTTATGTGTTTTATTTTATAATTAGTATTACACATGTTTCATTAAACTGCAGTATGGCATTCAAGTTTTGGTGGTTTATTGTAATAAATACAATTATTTTCAATAATGTGACACATTTTGTTCATTTCGCATTTAGTTTTCAGAAATGTTTCGGAGAATCAAATTAAAAGTATGCTACCATTAGTGCACTACAACGGTTTATTACCCAGAAATTAGTTAGTTTTATTGTAACCCTGTCTTCTTCTTACATCTTTGTTTACTGTCTACTTATTGATTTGTGTAGTGTCAATACTAAAACTAAATAAAGAAGAGGGCATCATACAAAGTGTACAGCTTTGATAAGAAATTGAAATTATTGTAGCAGAAAATACTTATGAGAAGCTGTGGGAATGGAGCAGGCGTTACCACCATGACGTCATAACAGTGGCAGTCACGGGAACGTTCTCCGTGGCAGACTGGTCTAGGCCTTGTATTCTATAGCCCTGCACCATACGTGTTAGTGTTTCATAATTATTATCATTTAGTATACAATTTAAATATCATAGAAAAGATGTATTCACACTGTAGTATTCAATAACGACAACATTATTTTTGTAGTTATTAGTAACATAATATTTATTTTGTCTTTATAATACAGGGACCTTACGACATAATATTCAAGAATTTCTACCACTGCAAAGATATGATAGAGACTGGACCATAACCTATGGTACAAGATTTTCTAAAATAAACCGCACAACCTTGGCTTATACTGGAAACGTGACTTATCCTCATGGTTTTACGGATTCACAAAAGGTTCTTATTTACGTCAAATTTAAATAAAAACAATTTATAACTTTTGTGGTGCTGTTATTTTGTGATTTCTCACTAAATGGTAAATGTTTCAGATGACGATAGACGTTAGCGTTTTTGGAAAAACTGGCGGATG
>JAGFPH010004670.1:58854-89887 GCA_018207615.1 Philaenus spumarius
TTTTCAATATGGTTTAAAAACAATTCGACTAGAATACCAGATAAGGGGGAGCCCATAGCCACACATACTTTCTGTACGTAGAATTGGTTATTCAATTTTAAATAATTTTGTTTTAGAATTTTTTCTGTTAAAGAAACGAGTTCACTAATTGCTTCTTTCTCCTTTAAAATATTAATGGTTTCGCTGGTCGTGTTTATAAATTGACCACGTCAAATGAAACCATTTCGTGGCTGTCTATTAATTTTATATTCGAAATTCGGTCAACGAGGTCCAAACTGTTCCTCAAGCTCGTGTTATTGTGAAAAACTACTTCTTTAATAATTAGTCTGTCAAGTTTCTTGGTAACTTTATAAGCTGGAGAAGGTGTCAAGTTTACCAGAGATCAAATTGGCATATTAGGTTTGTATACCTTAGGTAAGCCTCCATCGGAGCTTCTGGATTAGGGACATTTTAAGATCTGATACAGTCCTAGGACAACAAGTTGGTACTATTGTTTAATGCTCTATTGATGTCTTTAGAAAGAGATAAAGTCAGATCATGGGTCAACATTTCAACGTTGCTGTCTGTAATGAAGTTATTTACTTTGCCCGTGTAATCTGTTTTGGACAAGACAACGGTAGCCTTAACGAGGTGATCTACAGACCACAGACGGTGTACACGGGTACAAATATTTATTTAATTATAAACATGTGGTCCAGTGGCTGTAACACAGGAATTAAAAGTGTTTCAATCTCCAAAACCCGAACGTTAATATATTCAATCAATATTTATTTAAGCAAATCATATTTTTCTATAAACTTCGATGGCATAAACTTTAAAAATACTAATAACATTTTAAAACTGCATTACTAGACATAAACTAGACTTAGTCTACATTTGAAATAATGTGTTAGAAATACTTTAAAATTATGTGATTTAAAGGTATGTTATACGGTTTAGTAGATCTGGGCCTAATTAGTAGGCTATAAAATGTATAGTCTATACTAATATTATAAAGAGGTAAAGTTTGTTTGTTTGTATGTAGGGGATAATCTCTGGCTATACTGAAATGATTGAAAAAATAGTTTTACTAATAAAAAGCTACACTATCCTCGAGTAACATAAGCTATAATTCATTTCGATAAAAACCTTTTTTTATTTCAATATTTGTAAATTTAGTCGGAAAAAAATCTAAGGTTAGGCTTAGAATGATAAACCAACACATGTATTTACATTTATTACCGTAGCAATCTTGAATAAAATAACAGATAATATAGCTGTTTGCTCCAATATTTCCATCAACAGCTGATTTCAAAATTTGAAGCAATTATTTTTGTATTTCTAGCTTTTAGGTTAGGGTTTTAAAGTGTAGACCTGAGCCTTGCTGGTTCTTTTAACCAATATTACAACAGCTGTTATAAAATATAAGACATAATTTAATTTAAACATTTAACATTATTTATCGTCTAAGTTTTGAGGTTATTATTGATCCTACACCTTTATTGCAAATAAAACATAACGAATGTTTTTAGAAGGTTCCATTGGGGGTTGGCACGCAGGGGTCTCCCCTAGTTTATTATATTCAAGTAAAATACTATAAAGTTGTAGTTATAATGTAAGTTGAATTGTAAATAACAGTTTAGCATTTATTTTACTTTCTCACTATACAGAAGTATAGAGTATAGAGAAAGTAAAGTGATCGCAAAAAAAATCGATGTTGAGATTTTTGTGAAAATATCCGTTTTTGACAAAAAAACATGGCGTTTGCACAAAACATGTCAATTAGGCCTATGTACGAAAAAGGGTTTTGAATTTTTTTGAAAAACAACCCTCTTTTTGGCCTCAAAACCCCCAAAAAATCAGTTGTTATTTTTTTTATAAAAAAACGGCTCTAACGATTTTGATCAAATTTGGCTTATTTGTAGCCCTTAATGTACCCATATGCAGAAAACCGTATCTTTCTAAAAATTATTGTTTGGTTAATAACAATAATAATAACTGATTTTAGGGGTTTTTTGCCAAAAAGGGGGCTTTTAAATTTTTTTCAAAACCTTCTTTCGTGCATCTATACAAGCCTAATAGACGTGTTTTGTGGAAATTTGTTCGAAATCGATCGAACAGTTTTCTATCTAGCTAATAAGATTAATATTGATTAGTTAATCTTCTACTTAAACATCACCTCTCCTACCCCACCTACAGTTATGAAGTCACTGTGAATCTGTTTAATAATTTAAATATGTTGGTGAGAAAGTATGTGCCAGTCCCTGGTACCATTAATTCCATATTTAGTTTGCAATAAAAATAAAACAATAAACTAATTCATTATTTGTTTTCTAATTTTCGGGGCACGTACTCCGTTCACAACTGGGTTTTTGACACTACTGTAGCAATGAAGACGTTTCCCTATAACAAGTACAAGGTGGAAATGAGTATTTTTGAGAATCAAAGAAAGAAAACTTGTTACACAATAGAAGTGGATATTGTGCCTAAACTAAATCGTGGTTAATTGTAATTTAATGACTATTTTTGTGGTTTAACTCACCGCCAGCAATCCTTTTTGAAGTAATCCTTCTATTTACATAAGTATCACGACACGTGTTTAGGACATATTATTCGTCCATCGTCTGATAAAAATAATTAGTGCACTGGCTAATGTCAGCCAAGAGACAGGGGGGAAAATGTTATATATATTAATTGTGCGCGCAACACGGGACAGTATTATTTATGTTGTATTGTGTTGAATGTGTTTTAAGTGTGTTTTTAATTATTTTTATCACCAGACGATGGACGAATAATATGTCCGAAACACGTGTCGTGATACTTATGTAAATAGAAGGATTACTTCAAAAAGGATTGCTGGCGGTGAGTTAAACCACAAAAATAGTCATTTAAGCATATCCGGTGCTCTAGATTACCTATTGTAATGTAATTGAATGTTCTAAAAAAAAACTGTAGTTCGTTAAAAAGTAGTTCTAATTTAAGAACTAAATTATTATAGTATGCAATTATGACATAATATTCATTTAAAATGTTGTGTATTCCCATTTTCTTGCCATGTCAATTATCAATTCTAGTTTTGTTTTCAATCAAATATGTGTGGGAGTTAAATAAATGTATACATCTTTTGATGTTTATTAAATTTAGAAAATATATGTTTTTTAACATTGATCTCCCTCAATTTGAGTGAGCTACTGGATGAAACCATTGTAAAAAATTACAGATGTATCATCTTTTAACATTTTGATGTTATTAAAATGGGGAAAATGTATAACTTTGATCGGCCATTATGTTTGATGGAGTCAACATACAGACCTCCAGGTTGTGCCAATCTTCTTCTTTTAGCATGACCTTTAAAATGAGGCGCCACTCAATAGGGGTTCTCATTTAACATGTTCGACTTACCCCCAAAAACCCCCATCTTTTGGGGAGGGTTTGAATTTTTCGATACAAAAAAAACTCCAGTTTTGTTCATGTTAACAATCCCCAAAGCAAATATGTTTATTTCCTTTTATAAAAAAAATAATAGGGGGTGGGGTTGGACTTTTAAGACACCTGGTGTACGTGTTCGCACTTTGGTCCAAATTTGGTACACATAAAACAAAATATGAGAATATCCTGTACATTTTGTTTTTTTACACGACTTTATAGCCCGTCTGGTTCCCCCAAAAGTATCAGGTTCAAATCCAGCGAAGCGAGTTTGACAAATGCGAGCGAAGTGAACGAATTTCCGCTACGAGCGGAACAAAGCAACGAGTTAGCCGAGGCTGGAAGCTGAGTAAATTTCTATTCAGTTACTTCGTGAGGAGACCAATTTCCCAAATAGTTGGTTGAAACCCTGAAACTTATAAACTTAATTTTGAAAATTCGCTCAACTCAGGACAGCCGTTTTGATGCGTGATCGAATACTTTTATTCATTCTGTACCTACAACACATATTACAAACTGCTGTCGACATTGTTTTCAACAGAAAGCTAATAGCAAGCGTAAACATTAATTTAAACTATACAAACCATATAGGAGTTTGGTTTGACGAATATGAAATTCAAATCACTTTTATATTTACCACACGCTTCAAGGAACACATTCCACGACACACAATAATTGAGCAAAAGTCCCATTTCGCTAAGTACTTGGACTAAGATCGTATATACACATCCATAGACCTTATTTTGGAAATCTATATATATATAAAAGCGAAATACCACTCACTCACTCACTGACTCACTCATGCATACCTTAAAGAAAATGCAAGATCTCTTGCCGTTCCACGTCAGAGTGCTTCTTGTAAAATCTCTTATATTTCCATATTTTACTTACTGTAACACCGTAGTCGGTGACATGTCCGTGGTGTTGGCTAACAGATTGCAGCGGGCACAGAATTACTGTATACGTTTTATTTTTTATTTAAATCGCGATGCTCATCTTTCTCTTTATTATAAAACTCTCAACATCTTAAAACTTAATGAACTACGGACATATCATACTCTGATGATGTTACATTCCATTCTACAAACTGGAGTGCCGACTTACCTGGCAGAAAAGTTTGTCTATATCTCTAACATAAGTGCAAAAAGGACTATAGGATGTGACACTACTCTTGCTATAACTTTTCACCGGACTATGAAATATAATAAATCATTTACTGTGTCGCTTGCCGTCTGTGGAATTCGCTACCGAATGCAATTAAGTCTGCTGACGGCCGTGTCCAGTTTTCAAAGCTATTGATGTCATATTTATTGTTCAGAGTGGAAGATGCAATCCCAGTTTTGAGGCGTACATTGGAAGTGTTTATTGTTCAGTTGTATGAATGTGTATGAATGTGTAATTATGATTGTAATGCTGTAACGTCTTACCGACATTTACAACTTCTGCCTCTACCCTTTACCAACTTCCAGGTAGTTATCCTTTTCTCCGCTAGGTGCCGACTCTGTACGGTATCTGTACTTTCTGCTTTAGTATGAGTTGGCCTATCTGTGTTCTGAAACAGCTGACTTATTCTCGACCGTTACTCTTGGTTTAGTGGTGGATCTTTCTAAAAAGTCAGCATTAACCTGCTACGTGTCATTCCATTATGTCTGACTTGCAAGTCATTGCGAAATCTTTAAAAATTTCGTAGCTTTTCTTATTTAATTTAGTAGCAAGTTGCAGTTATGTGCGTGGCTAATTAATATGTTTTCTTTATAAGTCCTTATTTGTGAATACCAGGTACGTAAGAGTGTTTTAGCTTTACATTGTTGGTTATGAAATATACACATTGTAAAATTTTATAAAGTTAGTTTTATCTTCTATTTTTTTTGCAAATAACTTTTCAAGCTCATTCAGTTTAATTCAAAACCTATGTATTTCATTTTTCTACAGCCTAACTTAAACCTTAACTTTTACAGCCTAAAAATTTTAAATGTTATGCTATGTTATGCATTTACCACACATAGCCTATTCTAACAAAAGGCTAGCTTATACAGTTATTTTCTGTACTAATTTAAATCAGTGTAACTATTATCTTGTAAACTTTTAAAGAACTATATCCAATATCATATCTCTGATATATTTAATGTTACTAACCAAGAACATTTTAAGTTACCATGTGCCTTGGGTAACATGTAGAAACATTCAAATGTAACATGATAAGTCCTGTAGTAACATTTGCAATCTTTTAAAGTGGCTATTTGTCACTTTGTGCTACCAATATTATAAAGGCAAAATTAAAAGAAAAACTATCTGTACTATGCTTGTTTATTTGCCTACAAGCATTCTAAAAAGGATTGTTATTTGTTTGATGCAGTTTTCCACTGGTCCAAGTATCAGGACATAATTTCTAGTAACATGCCATAAGTCCAACAACAACTTACACCTTGCTGAAAAAGCCAACCTTCTACAAGGAGCATAACTAGATATCTTTCACAGACAGTGCTTTAACTATGAACTAAAATACTTTGTAACTACAAAAAAATCTGCAGTGGACTTTTTTTTTAAATGAATTTTGAATAGGCTGCATTTGTAACTTGTGTTTTGTAAATGAATAGTATATAGGACATGTTTTTTGTATTTAATAATATTGGGAGGAGCAAGCTATAGCACATTTCGGACCTTAGCCCCAAGGGCTGTATATTAGAAATTTATATACCTTTTTTTTATAGAGAGACGCCTCATAATTAATTTTTTTTTATTATTATTTAATTATATCTAGCTTTACAGTTGGCCAACGACATAAATATTTATTCTTAAACAAATCCATGGTATTTCATGTTAAAATTTTGTAATCTTGTTTAATCTTTTCTGTATAGTTTCTGTAATCATTATTAAAGGGGAGGGTTTTTGATTTTTATTTTTTGGGGAGGGTTTTTAAAATTCAAATTAAATATATATGTATTCTTTTTTAAATCTGATGTTTTTCTTTGTACTAAGGGCTTATAAATAATTAATTATTCTTTTATTAAGGGCATATAAACTTTTTTTACATTTTGGTTAATAAAGCCAAAAATTATATCTAGTTCATTGGTTTATTGACTTAACCTCTAGGTATCTTGTGAATTGTGAGTAATCAGCTGAAACATTCCTACGTTTGGTGATTTTAAATTTTAAGGTAAGTTTTTAACATGACCAATCTATGTGGCCCAGTATTGCTTCCGATTCCCTATTTAATCGTTTTGTAAGATTGGTACAATGCGTATTAACCTGTTTGTAATAATTGCTGTTAATGTTTTTATAAATTGCATAAGCTACATTTATTATTATTTGTTGTCTGTTAAAGTAATTTTTATTTTTAAGAATTTAATTTTGTATATGTTTGTAATTTTGTATAATATGTTTGTATTTTTGTATTGGGGTTAGGTGGAAGAGAGGACTAAAACGTTCTTAACCTCGCCCCAAAAAATAAACTCATTTATTATTATTATAATTATCACGATTTCTCAAAACTACCAAACGGTTTGAAATGAAATTTGGTATGTAGCTTCTTCTAGGGCCATAGGTGCTCACTAAGAAAGGGTTTGAAAAAATTCGAAATTTTAGGGGGCTTTGGGGATCAATGTTATTAAATCACTATTTCTTCAAAACTAAAGAACGGATTGGAATGAAATTTAGTACGTAGCTTCCTCTAGGGCCATAAGTGTTCACTAAAAAAGGGTTTTAAAAAATTGGAAATTTAGGGGGGTTTGGGGGGTAAAGATTACTAAATCACGATTTCTCCAAAATTACCTAACAGATTGGAATGAAATTTGGTATGCAGCTTCCTCTAGAGCCATAGACGCTCGCTAAGAAAGGGTTTAAAAAAATTGGAAATTTTAGGGGGTTTTGGGGGGATCAAAGTAATTAAATCACGATTTCTTCAAAACTACCGAACGGATTGGAATGAAATTTGGTATGTAGCATCCTCTAGGGCCATAGGTGCTCACTAAGAATGGGTATGAAAAATTTCGAAATTTTAGAAGGGGTTTGGGAAGATCAAAGTTACTAAAATCTTAATTTCAGATCTTTTATTATTATGACAATAGTGCTTTTGTTATTTAAAACATATACATATATAAGCCAAATACCACTTACTGACTGAACACTTAAAAAAATACAATTACGTTAAAAAGACTGAAAATACCAACCACCACGGGCAACGCCGTACGGGTCAGCTAGTACTTCCATATTTGCAAGAAGGACCGTCTACTGCCAGCACTCGAAAAGTTCGAAATATACGCTGCAACAAAGAGTGCAAAATAAGATCTGCTGAATGATATAATCAACTATTGGTCCAACGAACTATACAACACAGTAATACGACTTAGTACAATATCGATGACCGGCCAACATACACATGTAACTCTTGTGTACCGACGTGAATATCGGTTCGCGTACGTAAGTGAAAACGATTCGTGGTATCCTAACATGTATATGTGTTAGTGTGTTTTAATATAATTTATTATATCATTTATCTTTTAACTATTTAACTAAGTTTAATGTACAAATAAGAAGACGACGCCTTAGCAGGCTAAACATCTTTATTTTGAATATGAATCTGATTATGACGGCATAGCCGTCGAAACCGGTAATCCATCTAAAAACCAATTTGGACTGATTGACGGAGTGTGTATACAGTAATTAACCTAATACATATTATTAATAGCATACAATCCAGGCAGCTGTACATAATTTATGTCTAAGTTGAATAATTAATTCAATTGTTTACACTTGAAATAGTATTGTCGCACGCAATAAATTATTTCCCAACACGAAAGTGATCGCGGATGAGTTTCACAACATACGATCTTATCTTCTTGGAATACTGTAGTTGCATTTAATCTTACCTGCGGGTGTTATGCATAATCCATTGCCAGTTGGTTCCTGGTGACAACAGCTGTTGCTTATAGTTTACACGTTCAACATGCTTTTCTTTACATTAATGTTTGGTCTAAACTTCTTGCTAGCCAAGGGAACACCCTTTTCTGTAAGTTGTATGATATGTACTCAGATTTACTAATTACAAAGAAAATACGTTAACAAAATTTAAAAGTAAAACTGTACTCCTTGCTGCGATCTACAAAGTTATTTACAAATTTGCTTTAAAGCTTTTAAATTAAATTTATTTAGGCCTATTAGTTTTCGTACTGTAGTTACGTCATACAAATATTTTTAATATATAAATTTTGTCTTATTACGAGACAGTGCCCGTTAATTAGGGCGAACCAATTACTATTTATAAAAGTAATACATTTTAACTTTGTATGATCAACTATTCTAATTAGCAGATAAATTGGAGTTTGTCATTTAGAGATTCGGGAAATTCTAGGACCAATCAAATTTGTTGACAAAGTTTGATACTTGAATTAAAATTAAGATCCAAACAATTACTATTAGATATTTAAAACGATTTTAAACTGTTTTGAAAGTTTTTATATGAAAAAACTGATAAGTTCTTGTTTTTACTTTCTCCACCCTATACGTAGTATATGGAGAAAGTATTGTTTTCGTCCAAATTTTCGAATTTGAATTTTTAGTTGAATTATCTGTTTTGGTGCTCCCAGAACCCCAAACAATTGTTTAGTGCAATTATCTGTGTTGGTGCTCCCTGAACCCAAAAATATATTTAGTGGAATTTTTGTTTTGGTACTCCCTGAACAAAAAAAAGTGTTTGTTTGGTGATGTCTGTCCGTGTGTCCGTTGTCTGTAAGGATGTGTACAGAGCTGAAGACCATACCAACGGTCCAATTTTGATGAAATTTGGTATGTAGGTGTAGTTCTGGAATATCTCCAGGCGTTTTTTTCATTTTTTCAAATTTTAGATTTTCAAGGGGTTTTACCCCCCAAAAATTGCCAAAAAACGAGAAAAACTTAATTTCTCAAAAACGGCTCTAACGATTTTGATAAAATTTGGCTTATTTGTAGCCCTTAATGTAACCCTACCATATGCGAAAAACCGCATCTTTCTAAAAATTCTCGTTTAGGTAATAATAATAAATAATAACTGTTTTTTCGGGGTTTTTTGCCAAAAAGGGGATTGTTTTGCAAAATTCTCAAAAACTACTGTACGGATCGGAACGAAATTTGGTATGTAGCTTCCTCTAGGGCCATGGATGCTCACTAAAAAAGATTTAAAAAAAATTTCTCTAAAACTACTGAACGGATTGGAATACAATTTGGTATGTAGCTTCCTCTAGGACCGTAGGTGCTGATAAAAAAGGGTTTAAAACAATTTGAAATTTTAGGGGATTTGGGGGGGGGGTCAAATTAACTAAATCACCATTTTTGTAAAACTACTAAACGGATTGGAATAAAATTTGGTATTAGCTTCCTCTATGGCCATAAGGACTCAATAAGAAAGGTTTTAAAAAAATTCGAAATTTTAGGGGGGTTTGGGGGGTCATGGTTACTAAATCACGATTTCTCTAAAACTACTGAACGGATTGGAATACAATTTGGTATGTAGCTTCCTCAAGGGCTTTAGTGGCTCACGTAGAAAGGTTTAAAAAAATTCGAAATTTTAGGGGGGTGTGGGGGATGGAGTCAATGATACTAAATCACGATTTCTCTAAAACTACAGAACGGACTGTAATGAAATTTGGTATGTAGTTTCCTCTAGGGCCGTAGGTGCTGATAAGATATGGTTAAAAAAAATCGAAATTTTAGGGGGGTTTTGGGGGTCAAAGTTACTAAATCACGATTTGTCTAAAACTATTGAACGGATTGGAATAAAATTTAGTATGTAGTTTCCTCTAGGGACATAGGTGCTCACTAAGAAAGGTTTTCAAATTTTATTGGGGTTTGGGGGTCAAAGTTACTAAATCATGATTTCTCTAAAACTACTGAACGAATTGGAATATAATTGGGTATGTAGCTTCATCTAGAGCCATAGGGGCTCACGTAAAAAGGTTTTCAAAAAATTCTAAATTTTATTGGAGTTTGGGGGGAGGAGTCAATGATACTAAATCACGATTTCTCTAAAACTACAGAACGGATTGTAATGAAATTTGGTATGTAGCTTCCTCTATGGCATTAGGTGCTGATAAGAAATCTTTTAAAATATTCGAAATTTTAGGGGGGTTTGGGGGGTTCAAAGTTACTAAATCACGATTTCTCTAAAACTACTAAACGTATTGGAATGCAATTTGGTATGTAGCTACCTATGGCCATAAGAACTCAATAAGAAAGGTTTTAAAAAAATTCTAAATTTTAGGGGGGTTTTGGGGGTCATGGTTACTAAATCACGATTTCTCTAAAACTACTGAACAGATTGGAATATAGTTTGGTATGTAGCTTCCTCTAGGGCTTTAGTGGCTCACGTAGAAAGGTTTAAAAAAATTCGAAATTTTAGGGGGGTTTGGGGCGGAAGTCAATGATACTAAATCACGATTTCTCTAAAACTACAGAACGGACTGTAATGAAATTTGGTATGGAGTTTCCTCTATGGACATAGGTGCTCCCTAAGAAAGGTTTTCAAATTTTAGGGGGGTTTGGGGGTCAAAGTTACTAAATCATGATTTCTCTAAAACTACTGAACGAATTGGAATATAATTGGGTATGTATCTTCATCTAGAGCCATAGGGGATCACGTAGAAAGGTTTTCAAAAAATTCTAAATTTTAGGGGGGTTTGGGGGGAGGAGTCAATGATACTAAATCAAGATTTCTCCAAAACTACAGAACGGATTGTAATGAAATTTGGTATGTAGCTTCCTCTATAGCAGTATTTGGTGATGAGAAATGGTTTAAAAAATTCGAAATTTTAGGGGGGTTTGGGGGGTTCAAAGTTACTAAATCACGATTTCTTTAAAACTGCTAAACGTATTGGAATTCAACTTAGTATGTAGCTACCTCTAGGACCGCAGTTGCTGTAGAAAAGGATATTTAAAAATTCAAAATTTTAGGGTGGTTTGGGGAGAGTCAATTATACTAAATCACGATTTCTCTAAAACTACAGAACGGATTGGAATAAAATTTGATATGTAACTTCCTCTATGGCCATAAGAACTCAATAAGAAAGGTTTTAAAAAAATTCGAAATTTTAGGGGGGTTTTGGGGGTCATGGTTACTAAATCACGATTTATCTAAAACTACTGAACGAATTGGAATACAGTTTGGTATGTAGCTTCCTCTAGGGCTTTAGTGGCTCACGTAGAAAGGTTTAAAAAAATTCGAAATTTTAGGGGGGTTTGGGGGGGAAGTCAATGATACTAAATCACGATTTCTCTAAAACTAAGAACGGACTGTAATGAAATTTGGTATGTAGTTTCCTCTAGGGCCTTAGGTGCTGATAAGGTATGGTTAAAAAAAAATCGAAATTTTAGGGGGGTTTTGGGGGTCAAAGTTAATAAATCACGATTTCTCTAAAACTATTGAACGGATTGGAATAAAATTTAGTATGTAGTTTCCTCTATGGACATAGGTGCTCACTAAGAAAGGTTTTCAAATTTTAGGGGGGTTTGGGGGTCAAAGTTACTAAATCATGATTTCTCTAAAACTACTAAACGAATTGGAATATAATTGGGTATGTAGATTCATCTAGGGCCATAGGGGCTCACGTTGAAAGGTTTTCAAAAAAAATCTAAATTTTAGGGGGGTTTGGGGGGAGGAGTCAATGATACTAAATCAAGATTTCTCTAAAACTACAGAACGGATTGTAATGAAATTTGGTATGTAGCTTCCTCTAGGGCCATAGGCGCTCGGTAAGAAAGGGTTTATAAAAATTCGAAATTTTAGGAGGGGTTTGGGGGATCAAAGTTATTAAATCACGATTTTTTAAAAACTAAAGAACGGATTGGAATTAAATTTGGTATGTAGCTTCCTCTAGGGTCATACGTGCTCACTAAGAAAGGGTATGAAAAAATTCGAAATTTTAGGAGGGGTTTGAAAGAATCAAAGTTACTAAAATCATAATTTTGCAACTTTTATTATTATGACAATAGTGTTTTTATTATTTAAGATCTATATATATAAAAGCCAAATACCACTCACTGACTGAACACTTAAAAAGAATACAATTACGTTAGAAAGACTGAAAATACCAACCACCACGGGCAACGCCGTAAGGGTCAGCTAGTAGGCCTACCATATAAAGTAGAACCAGCAGATGTAAAACTGGAGACTTTGTTGGAATAAATACCGGACTTATTAATACAACTCAAGAAAGAAGACAAATTACCTTATAGACTTGGACATAACGCAAGATTTTGCTGGAGTAAGGTCGATAAGGTCGAAATGTGTACTATTTAACCGAAATCACAACATAAGTTATAAAGGAGGCCATAAAGAAGATTACAATGTAACAGTGGATAATGACAATATAGTTGGATAGGACACATGTTATATTGTATTATTTGATTATTTTAACTGATAAATAACCCAGTAAAGTTTCGGACAGTCGAAGCAGTATACAGGCTCAGGTCTCTCTCTTCAACGGTCACCTGAAGTGTCACTTCAACTACGTGTTAGTGTTTCAAGATTATTATCTTTTAGTATACGATTTTAAAATCATTGTAAAGATGTCTCCACACTGTGGTATTCAATAAACATAGCTTTTTTTTGTAGTAATTAGTTACATAATATTTGTCTTTATTTCACAGGGACCTTATGAAGTAATATTCCAAAATTTCTACCACTGCAAAGATATGGGAGACCGGACCATAACATTTGGTACAAGATTTTCTAAAATAAACCACACAACTTTGGCTTATACGGGAAACGTAACTTATCCTCATGGTTTTACGGATTCACTAAAGGTTCTTATTTACTTCAAATTTACCAAAAATAATTTATTACTTTTGTGGTGCGAACAATTTTCTGATGTTCCACCGAATGGTAAATGTTTCAGATGACTTTAGACGTTAGCGTTTTTGGAAAAACTGGCGGATGGATACCGAATTACTTCAACTTTAAGTTTGATAGAGCTTGCTCTGATTTCACCAGAGTTATCCCTGGTGCGATGGAGTCTATTTTACGATCGGCTGGATACAACTTCACACATTGTCCCATTCCTGCTGTAAGAATATTTATTTTAAGTAGATATAATCATCAGTATTTAAACTTGGATTCAGTTTTAAATAAAACTAAAGTACGCGTAGATTTTTCAATCGAGTATTACAAGCATTTTCTAAATTTTGTATGTCGTCATTTTGGAGTTGTAACGAATTTATCAGTTATAATGTGGAAATGTACGCAATAAAGTTATATAATGTCACACTTGTGTCGTTTTTAGAATCGCGCACATTAAAAATCTTAAATAAACTCCGTATTAAATAAATTCTGTTTAAAATACCTTGCAGAGTGCAAGTAAATGCTGCCTGCCGGGCACAAACGACAACCGGTTTTTAGAAACCGCAGGCTAGCAAATGTAAAGCGACTGTAGAACAGTTGACTTAGCAAGCGCCCCGTGAGAGACTATTATAGAACTATCTAAAAGCCACAACGCGCGAAAACCGCTTTGGCTTGACCTTGACCTTGAAGGATTGTTCGAGTATGTGAATGCTAGCGCAGTGGAGTTTTGGAAGCGAAAAACAGTCCTTCCCCCTCCACTTGGAGGTCTACTTCATCAACTGTGAGATTTTTGCTGCAAAATATTTTATAGCGCGGACTCATTAACACGCTCCTCCACCGCATAGGGATCTTCCGATTGTAATTAAACTTACATATTTCTTATCTATAAGAATTGAGGATTACAACGGAATAAACAACGCACAGATCAGTAGTTAACAGAGTTATAAAAATACAAAATATAATCTGCCAAAAAAATCGGAACATGACAAAGTTACTAAGCGCAAACGTTTTTATTTTTGGGGTAGAAACACACTTCAAGAGAGAAAATTGTTGGCAATGAGTTGATTAAAACCTTTTTTTATACGTTCTTTTTTATCACATTTACAGGTTAAACGATCGAGTGTTTTTGATATCGCTACTGCCGCCTCGTAAAGTTTGCGATATTCCCAATTTTGTAAACAGTGCTATAAATTACTGTTGTGGCAACATTTGTTGTTTGCATCTGATTACCTCCATTGAATATATAACCTATAAGAAGGACACACCTTACGGCCAGAATTCTGACCAATTATTTTTATGTAATTGCTACTTTTCGCCTTTGCCACCAGAGTTCTCTGGTCCCTTTTTTCCTCGTGTTCTGTGCGAGAGAGAGCGCGCCTACGGTGCGAGAGAGAGCGCGCCGGGGGTGTGACAGAGAGCGGGCATGTTGTGAGAGAGATAGAGCGGAGATAGAGAATCCTTTTTTGAACCAACAGTATAAGCAGGATAAGCACTGGTTTGGTTTTAATTTAGATGTCACTCTTCTCGATAGCATAATTGAATATATAGAGGGTTGAGTATATTCAATGGTTAAACTTAGTTAAATAGTAATCTTTAGTTTATTAGTGTTTTTAGCTGAATTAGTTATCGTCAATATTTAATTAGTTTATTTGTGAGTAGTGTGTCGTTACTATATTACTTTTATTAGTTAGTAGTGAAATGTCTAGAGGTGGTAAGTGTTCGTATGTTAATTGTGAAAATACGCCTGCGAATAACAGAGAATTGTATACAACACTACTTGACTACAAGTATACAAAATTTTAGAATGGTATGACTATGGGTTCTTGTGAACAAAAATATTTTGTATGTCTGTTCAAGAAAATTTAGGGAAAATCCTTGCAATTGTTGCCATAGTTTACAACAGCGACATTAAATTAAAAACTTGCTGTAAACTTTTTTATATTGGTATGATGCATTATTTTGAAATTGAATTTAGTAAAAACTAAGAATAGTTTACCCTACTAAGTTAAATGTAATACAATAAAATTGAGCATTTTTCTATAATTAATAATTATGGTTAAACAATAAACTTACCACCAGTAAATAATCATTTTACTTTCTCACTATACTATAGTATAGAGAAAGTATAATGATCGCAAAAAAAATCGATGTTGAGATTTTTGTGGAAATATCCGTTTTGGGACCCCCTGAGTCCAAAAAAGTGTTTTTTACAAAATGTCTGTCTGTATGTCTGTATATGTCTGTATGTATACAAAGCTAGAGAGAAAACTATTCGATCGATTTCAACCAAATTTGCACCAGACATGTCCAGTACACCTGTATAGATGCACGAAAAAGGGTTTTGAACAATTTTTAAAAACAACCCCCTTTTTGGCCAAAAAAACTCCCAAAAAATCAGTTAATATTTTTTTATAAAAAACGGTTCTAACGATTTTGATAAAATTTGGCTTATTTGTAGCCTTTAATGTGAACTACCATATACAAAAACCCGCATCTTTCTAACAATTCTCGTTTAGCTAATAATAATAATAATAATAACTGATTTTTGGGGTTTTTTTGGCCATAAAGAGGGTTGTTTTTCAAAAATTTTCAAAACCTTTTTACGTGCATCTATAAAGACCTAATTGACGTGTTTGGTGCAAATTTGTTCGAAATCGATCGAATAGTTTTCTCTCTAGATAATAATAATAATATTTATAAGTTAATCGCCTACTTTAAAAAAAGTATACAAATCTAGAGAGAAAACTATTCGATCGATTTCAACCAAATTTGCACCAGACATGTCCAGTAGGCCTGTATAGATGCACGAAAAAAGGTTTTGAAAATGCTTGAAAAACAACCCTCTTTTTGGCCAAAAAACGCCCTAAAAATCAGTTATTATTTTTTTATAAAAAAACGGATCTAACGATTTTGATAAAATTTGGCTTATTTGTAGCCTTTAATGTGCCCTACCATATACAAAAACCAGCATCTTTCTAAAAATTCTCGTTTAGCTAATAATAATAACAGATTTTTGGGGGTTTTTTGGCCATAAAGCGGGTTGTTTTAAAAAAAATTTCAAAACCTTTTTACGTGCATCTATGAAGACCTAATTGACGTGTTTGGTGCAATTTTTTTCGAAATCGATCGAATAGTTTTCTCTCTAGATAATAATAATAATATTTATTAGTTAATCTCCAACTTTAATAAAAAAAACTCTCCTACCCCACCCTACAACTCACAGTGAATCTGTTTAGTAATTTAAATGTGTTTGTGAGAAAGTATGTGCCAGTTCCTGGTACCGTTTATTTACAAAGCTATTGCGCATCAAAAAGTACAACATTTGCTCCTTGTGATAGAAACTACTTTTTTTTTTTTATTATACGCATTATTGGCAAGTATCCTCGTTTATTCATTTGATAATTTTGTATACAAAAATTGTATATTGCTATTTCGTTCGTTTTTAATTATCACGAAACCGACGGGCTTAACTCAAGTTATAACATTGATTGCCGGGAAAAGTTTTCTCTAACGGGCGTACCTCAGGAAAACCCGATTTCTAGCTAAACTAAAATAATGATACGAAATGGTGAGGACACCAAAAATGAAGTCAATACAAAAATAACTTTCCAGTACAGTTCAACTTAAGTAGAACCACACTTCTTAAATTCGCTCATTTGAAAAGTTTGTAAAAACGAGATGCGCCCTTTCGTGAATTTAGTGACAATAATCATGAAATCATATAAAAAAATCATAAAATCGTATAATTGTATGAAATATAGTAATTATATTTGCAATTTGTATACTGGTTGTATAAAATTATAATATACATTGAGGTTATATTAGGTTATAACAATTTGTTACAGTATACATTGTCTTTTTAAAGTGTAATTGTACTTTTATGTTGTAAAATTGGCTATTTTTTACATGATAAAGGTAGAGTTTAGTTGGTTTAGTTTATATTCTGTTGAGTTTGATATATTTGTGGATTTTCTGTGCAATTTTGCTTGAATTTTATGTAGTTACTAGTTTTATATAAATTAAACGTTATTTTACCAATCAATGTGGTTGTTTGTTTTAAAATTTTAATTTGTGTTATATACCCCCTCTCAAATTAGTATCATCACAATTTGTTCAAAATTCAGTTACACGATTTTTGACATTAGGCCTATTATGGTTTTTAGATTGCATACTCAGCGAATTTTACATGCTAAAATAATAAATGTAGACAAGGCTTCATTCCAAGTAAAATCAACTTACGTCCATAAATAAGCATGCTAAAATATTCTCCATAAGAATAACATAGTAGTGAGTATACAGGTTTGCTGTCTCAGGAAACTATAAATTTGGCGATTTTAGGCCATAATCTATTAGATCTCAACTAGATGAAGCATGCAGTTTTAATTAACTAACAATAATATCTTTAGTTCATAAATCGTGTTTCAATTCAATTGACGCATAGTGCAATTGTAAAATGAAATAGAAAATAATTAAATTAAATGCTATTATGAAAGTATAGCCTACATCAAGTGAGCATACGTTTCAACATGCGGCTCTGTGGTTCTGGATGTCTTTTAGGCAAGAGGCATCTCGACCACCGAACACCTAGCTGAGGCTGAGGCAGAGAGAGGGGGGCTGCCGAGTCGAGTATTGAAAGAACTACTAGCGCTGCTTCGCGTCGAAGGCGAGAACTAGCGTTCTGACCTGTCGAACTGGTCTGAATTTTTAACACGGCGAGTGTCCTTCTTATAGGGTATATATTCAAAGTTACCTCCCCTGGTGATGATTGACAATGGGCCTAAGACAGAAATTAAATACGTTAATTTTATTTAATAACACTTAAGATGACTATGAACAACTGTTTGATCTTATGTTGTAATAAAATATCATTTAAAATAGTATTTTAAATTAATTTTGAATATTAACCTCTTCCCTGTAACATTTTACATGCTATGAATATGTTGGTTCCACTTATGATTCAATTTATTAATTAAAAAAAGCGACAATGAAACAAATATCAATGTCCCAAATAAAAGTAAAATTAGCTATCATAGACCACTTCCTTAAGGGCGTATAAATTATTATTAAGGGTCGTATAAATTGTAATTTAAGGACGTATACAAATTATTATTTAAGGGCAAACAAATTATTATTTAAGGGCGTATAAACTATTATTTAAAGGCGTATAAATTATTATTTAATGGCGTATAAAGTATTATTTAATGTCTTATAAATTATTTTTAAGGGCATATAAATTATTATTTAAGGACGTATAAAGTATTATTTAAGGTCTTGTAATAATTTATCATTTAAGGTCTTATAAATTATTATTTTAAGGTCTTATAAATTATTATTTAAGGGCATATAAATTATTATTTAAGGTCTTATAAATTTTTATTTAAGGGCATATAAATTGTTATTTAAGAGCATATAAATTATTATTTAAGGTCTTATAAATTATTATTTAAGGGAGTATAAATTTCTATTTAATATAAATTATTATTTAAGGTCTTATAAATTATTATTTAAGGGCGTATTAATTGTTATTGAAGGTCTTGTAAATTATTATTTAAGGGCGTATAAACAATTATTTAAAGGCGTATACATTATTATTTAAGGTCGTATAAAGTATTATTTTAGGTCTTATAAATTATTTTTAATGGCATATAAATTATTATTTAAGGGCGTATAAATTATTTTTTAAGGGCGTATAAAGTATTATTTAAGGTCTTGTAATTTATCATTTAAGGTCTTATAAATTATTATTTAAGGTCATATAAATTATTATTTAAGGGCATATACATTATTATTTAAGGTCTTTTAAATTATTATTTAAGGGCTTATAAATTGTTATTTAAGGGCATGTAAATTATTATTTAAGGTCTTATAAATTATTATTTAAGGGCGTATAATATTATTTAAGGGCGTATGAATTGTTATTTAATGGCGTATAAATTATTATTTAAGGGCATATAAATTATTATTTAAGGTCTTATAAATTATTATTTAAGAGCATATAAAATATTATTTAAGGGCATATAGATTTTCTTAAGGCGTATACGATCGTTTTTATTTATTTATGAATAAACTAATTGTTTTTCAAATTCTATTTGACTGAATTTAACCTGAAAAGTAAATTTACTCTCTTGTAAGTGACTGACTATTTATCTCAGCAGTTTGGTTGATTTATCCATAAATGTAAGAAACAAATTTTTTTGAATTAATTAGTTTTGACAAGTGCAGTCTACACCGCGCAGTAAGTACTTCCAAATTGTAAATTATTCTTGATTGTATCATTACACAAAGAATTTTTTGTAACAACCTAACAGTAGTCACATATTTCATAATTATCCCGATACGCCAGCGCTATCTCTTGCAATCAACACTCTATACTCTATGTATCAGCAGGCCTATTAGAATCTCTCACGCCAACCAAGCAGTCCAGCAACCATTCATTAACTTTATAAAAAAGGACTGAGTCATGTAAAATGTTGAAATCACTCAAAACATTACTAGGGTTTAAATGTGTTACTCTGACCGTTAATAACATTTTAAAACCGAAATAGAATATTCGCTCAAAAATTTAAATCGCAGTACAGTGCGTAAAAAATTTCGTTCGCTTAGCTACCTTAAAACAAAACCTAGACTTCCTTTGTGATAATGTCAAATACTAATTTCTGGTAGACCTATATGGCAAAATTCTAGTATGTGTCAACTGAGGAATCCAGTGGTAACCATTTTAACAAACTCTCTTCATCAGACCATCCAATGCAGTTATTTTGTTAATATTTACAGTTTTTTCCCCGTAGACTATGACCACTTTTATATCACATAGGCTAGAGCAGAGGTTCCCAAACTTTTTTGGTGACGTACCCCTTAGTTCGTACTATGTATTATGGCGTAGCCCAAAATACAATTAATTTTAAATTGTACGCGTATCATTAGTTTGCTTTTTTAATTTTTTCCAAGTTTTTATATGCATTCATCATCACTCTTATGTTATAAAATTACCATTTTATTACTTTTGTTTTTAGTTATCGATGTTAAAACTTGTTAGGTTGGAATGATAAAATGCAAGAAACTGTATTAATACATTTATTTAATTATAATCAAATTACAAAATACAAAATTCAGAATTGTGAATGTCACACGATAAATCTGTTTTGGTACAGTAATCAGTTATTCAATGTGAGGGATGAGCTTGAATGGATCTGCTTAAACTGCTGATGTCTGGCATAATTGGGATTAACTTGAGTCTGAGATCACATTCCACTGTGTGTATTCGGTTCCTGAATTTATTTTCTATATACAGCAGATGCGAGAATCCCGCCTCACATAGATAGAAAGTTCGGAACGGGAGTAGAAACTCAACCGCTTTGTCAGCAATTTCACCATACTCTAAGCGTGGTTTTGTCAAATACTTCTTTCAGGTCCGAATCGCAGTTTAACTCAAAAAGCTCCTCTTTGAATTTCAGAGAAAAGCTGTCTTGAAAATTTTTCTCAATGAAAACAAAAGGGTTTTTAATCTATGGTACGAACTCAGGTCTTCTTGAAAGTATTTTGTATACATAGCTTGGAGGGAGCTACAATGATCTGATAAGTCATTCAAGATTGTTTGATTCAGGAGAAGTTCGTTTTCGTTAACAAAAGATTCAAGAGATGGGAACAATGACACTTTATTTTTCTTTGATTCCCCTTCTGCAAAGCTTAGTTTTAGTTTCACACTATTGATTTTGTCCATAACATGGAATGGGGTGTTACAGCTTCCTTGTAGTTTCCTACATACATTTAACATACTGAATATGTCTGTCAAATACGCCAATCGGCTCAACCACAATTCATCTGAAAAACGGATACGATACTGAAAGTCTGTGTCAGATAGAAAAATTAATATTTCATGTCGAAGTTCAAAAACTCGAGGTATCACTCTTCCTCTCGACAACCACTTTACTTCCATGTGCAGAAGTAATTGTTTGTAAATACTATCAATTTCATCACACAAGTTATGAAAAAGGCGTGAGTTCAGTGCTCTGGCTTTGATGAAATTTACAGTCTTTACTGCTTCATTTAATGCAGTTTTCAGCTCCGCTGGACATCTCTTTGTAACCAAGGCTTCTCGGTGAAGACTACAATGAATAAATTTAGCTTTTGGGCTTACTTGCTGCTATTGAGTAACAACTCCCTTATGAACTCCAGCCATTGCATTTGCCCCATCTGTGCAAATTCCTACACATTTTCCCCTCAGCTCGTTTTCTTGGATAAATCTGTCTAATTTTCCAAATATCTCGTCTGCAGTTGTGTGTGAAGGCAAGTTTTGCCAAAATAACATGTCTTCTCCGACAGTATTTCAAGCTTCGTACCTAACATAACATATTAGCTGAGCCATGTTAGTTACGTCAGTTGTTTCATCAATTTGAATAGCAAAATAATTGCTTTTTTTATTTTAATGAGTAATGTTTCCTTTACATTAGCAGCCATGTCTCTTATTCTTCTTGAAACTGTATTGTTAGAAAGCGAAAGTGAATCAATCTGTTTAGCCTCTTTTTCTCCTAACATGATTGACACAATGTCTTTAGTTGCTGGTAATATTAATGTTTCCCCTCTTGAGCGATTCTAAGACTAACTTTATAGGAAGCTTCAACCGCTTTTAAATTTAAACTGGTAAAAGAATTTATATTTGTCTCATTGCCTTTTAATGAAGCTTCTTTATGTTTAAAAAAATCTAATGGTTTATCTTTGTAACTTTCATGTTTTGAAGAAATGACGCTGTAAAAGAGATGGTTTCATTGAATGGTGAGAAAGTGTTTCTAAACAAATTACGCATTGTGGCCTAACTTCATTGTCGTGTACCTCATTATAAGTAAATCCATAAGACAAGTAGCTGATATCATATTTACGCCTTTTTGATTGAGAGCAAGTTTGTTGAACTAATGGCGACGCAGAATACACAGGAGAACTGTGCTCTTTTGATGAAGACGTACTGGGTACAGGAGTAAAATAACCTTCTTCAAGTGGCGATGAAACTCTTTGCTTTTTTCAAACGCTTGAAGACTGGCTTAACCACTTATCCATTATGATATCAAAAACCTCACATATAGCTCAAAACTGCCAATGAAATAATTAATAAAATTATACTAATAATGCGACAGTAAGACAAACGCTTTATAAACACATCTACTGCGCCACTGGTGTAATGATCAGACGATAGACGAAATAGAGAGAGCGTCAGTGACTTAGCCGCTGGGCGCACAAAACTTCCCTCGCTTTTCCCGCAACCCGAAATTTCCCTCGCATCAGCCAGCACATCGAGCAAACTGGCATAGTCCTGCTCGCGTACCCCCTGGCAATGTCTCGCGTACCACCAGGGGCTACGCGTACCACAGTTTGGGAACCTCTGGGCTAGAGTGATTTCTTTACCGGTTACCCACATGGGCGGATCTAGCCGGTTTTCAAGGGGAGCGCTGTCTCGTATCCCCAATTATTTTAATACAGCGCTTGAAAAAGTCCTAAAAATTAAATTTTGTTATAACAAATTGTACAGAATAAATCATAGAATTGAACTGTATACTTGGACATTTTAAATATCGTTATTCTATAAACTTATTTTACTAATTAGAACCACTAAAAAAACTCTCACAAACGTATATTATGCAGTTCCAGCAAGACGTTGACACGTTGTAGATAATGGGAAAAGATAACGGCTAAAGTTGTTTAAGATACCGGCACGGGCGACCAGGATTTTTATAAAAATCAAATGCATATTTCTTTATGGAGGTGCGCGTACTATACACCGACCGTCAACGGACAGTTCACCAATTTCGCAGTTATTAAAAATGTCAAAGTGATGAACTTCTGGACAATCCACGGTTAAGTTGTGTGTAAAAATTGGTTTGTTCAACCCGGCATCCAATACCATCACAGTAAATACCACAATATTGTACATTTGCTGTCGTTTTATTTAACTCAGCTATTATCCTTCCTGTGATTGTTTTGACATTTACACCATCCTGTAGGGAATAAAAAGGGCTACAAAAAATGTGTCTTGACATTTTTATGTTAAAATGTACTGTTGAGTAATTTAGGTTTAATATTTTTCACCAGCCACCATTTTGGATTTAATTGCTTATTTTTTTAGATAGATCATTGTTAGGTTTAACTTCATGCCAAGTTTGAACTCATGAACTCAATCAGTCAAACCGTTCTCTAGATACGAATTATTTTGTACAAAAAACCAAATGGCGGATATCTGGAAAACTAAGCGTTTTAAGGCCTATTTTAATACACAAATTTTCTTCCTGTTTGAATTAGGAATCATTTCCCAAAGTCCTGAAAGGTTTGTTTTATACCTTAAGTATAATTAAATCTCTCAAATGTTGTTTGTCTTTGTGTAAAATGTTTTTTTATTTGTTCATGTCAAGTTAAACACTCAAGGTGCATTTTAAAAGACCGATTTATTAATTTTCATCTTGGTAAGTGGCGGGTTTTTAACTTGATCTTGCGTAAATTCACAAAATATAATCCTTTCGATCCAAAAGACCGCTTTTGAATTTTAGTTCCGCGGTTTCGTTTTAACTTCCAAAACCTTGAACGTTAATATATTCAAACAATATTTCATTTAAGAAAACACTATTTTTCTATGTACTTCAATGACATTAACTCAAAAAATATTTATACAATTTAAAAACTGCATTACTAGCTATCAAAATAAACTTACGTGTGAAGTTATGTATTATAACTATTTTAAATGTATATGTCTCAAAGATGTGTTATATGGTTTACTAGATTTGGGCTTAAATAGTGTAAAGTATATAGTTTATTAAATTCAAATAAAATACTATAAATCTGTAGTTATAATAAAACTTGCATTGTAAATAACAGTTTAGACTTAATTTGCCGTCTTTAGTTTACCCTAAAAAATAAAATCATGAAATATTAATTATTTGTAATTTATTTTATAAAATGTTATTTAATAAGGTTTATAAATTTCAGGGCACGTACTGCGTTCGCAACTGGGTATTTTACTCTACTCTAGCAATGCAAACAATGCCTTACAATAAGTACAAGGTGGAAATGAATATTTTCGAGAAGGAGAGAAAGCAAACGTGTTATGAAATGGAAGTAGATATTGTGCCTAAACAAAATCACGTTTAATCGTAATGTATTACTTTCGTTTTCGAACTGTAGTTCGTTAAAAATAGTTCTAACTTAAGAACTAAATAATTATTATAGTATGCAATCATTACATAATTTTTATTAAAATGTTGTTTATTCCTGTTTTTTTGCCTTGTTACAGAAAACATATCAATTATCAATTTTGTTAGTCAAATATATTATGTGGGTGTGCAATAAATGGGGAAAATATTTTATAAATCTGTTGTTGTTTATTCAATTTATAAAATATAGTGTAATGTTTTCAAACAGTCGTCTCCTTCGTATACATTGTGAGCGTTCTGGCTTTAAATAGGAAATCAGCAAATCCATGGTGGATAGGTTAATTCTAAATTCGTCTATAAATTATTGTGTATTTAAAAGTCTATAACCTAGGTTTCAGATCCGATATGTTCTACAGGTCCTTGACATAAGTCCGTTATTAACGAATTTCCATAGCAAATATGATTGCAGTGACCCTTAGCCTCCTTTCACACTTACCGTGAAAAATCCGACCGTTTAAATATTTTAAACAAAAAAGAACTTGAGGCCTTTCACACTCATCGGTAACGACATTTTGACGGCGCCGAACCGGGTAGAAGCCGGCTACTGCCACTGGATTAGACGTTGACGATTATCAACCGACCGGCGAGTTTCTTGGTAGTGGCTTGTGGGTTTGAACAGTGGCGCGAAGGAGAGTATTAGAGCATACACATTGGTCGGAAAAACAAACGATCGGTTTATTTACCGCTGACGGTAGCTGTGCAGCCGCTCGCTGCCACTACAATCGACGAATTGTACACCGTCTCCGCCGAAACAGTAGCGAACGTGACCAAATGCATGCCAATTTTCCTTATTTTCGTAGAATACTATCATTCAGCCGCGTATGTAGTTCATCAAATGACGAAACCGACATTCTGAAATAATTGAAAAATTTTTCTTCTAGTTCCTAAAATCAGGAAACTCGGTGTAGAATGATCCAAAATCTTCTATTTCTCTATTTTTTGCTTTCTTTTCAATCGGAATAACAATAAAGCGAGAGTTGATCTCTGTTCATATCAATAAAACATTAAAAGAAATAATATACTACATAACAGACTTCGTGATTGATGAACTAGACACTTCAGTTTAATTAATCCCAATGAGGCTTTTAGACGGCGTCGGAAATTTTACCGCCCTGTATACACACTTTAAATTTTATGAACGGCGACGGTAACTAATCCGCAGCCAACAAAATAAAAAACGCCGTGTGTGTTCGAAGTCTATAGGGTTAGAGGCAGCGCACGGAAAGATGAGTCATGGTTGCTATACTAAATTATTCTAAAATTGGCCAGAATTACAATTAGAAGTGGAAAAATATACATCCTGGCTACGCTTGTTCTCCTTCCAGAACAAAATTCTCCGTTGGATCACCAACTCCCCATGGTACTTTTCGAACGTAACCATCTCTCAAGGGCACAAAATCTCCACACTCGAGGACTTCATCCTAAAACTAACTAACAGACTCAAGCACAGAGCCAAAGGTTCACACTAAACAGACATTCGACCAATCATCCTGCACCTCCGCATGACAAAAGAAAAAGTCCCTTATGTCTGGTTTACGAACCACCATAAGCACTTTAAAATCCAAGCACAATTCTTACACACTATCCATCTTCTGTAATTAATCAAAGTGTATAACATGGTTTCACCATTTCGTTCCCACGCAAAATTTATTCAAAATTTAATTCAATATAATCTTCTATAAAGTCAGTTTCAGATAAGCAGTCATTGTTTTGAACAGATGAACAGATACTGACTTTCATCTAGACTACAGTCTTGGCAATTTGCTCGTTATCGCTTTTAGCTGTGTTTAGTAAGTTTTTAAGTAGTTCGTGCCATTGTGTCAAGTTAGTTTTAATAGTTTCATGTTTGTAATAAAATTAAAGAATTATTTAAAGTGTTTAAATTATTTATATTGTAGCTTCCTGTGATAGAGATTAACATTTACTTTTTGATTTCTCTGGTGCAAACTAACCCTGTGATTTGGGATAAGCACCAAATGTTTTTAATTAAAGACAGAAACGAAAAAAGTCAAATTACCAACCATTTGGTACTGACAACTAAAGAGAAAACTTGAAAATATGAAATAACATTTTTTTTAAATTATTTTTAAATTAACTGTAGTATCAAAATAAATCATTTTATAATTTAAAAATTAAAATCATTTTTATAATTTGTAAATTAAAATTGCTAATATTAGTCTGGTTTTCACAATTTTATATGGTCTATTTATTAATCAAAAGATATGATGGACTGCGCAAGCCCAGTAGGCCTACAATATATAGATTATAACATAATTTACACAATAATAAAATTAACCAAGGTAGTCAAAATAAATACACACCGCCCCCATCTGTTAAGAATTTTTAAATCCTAATCACAGTTCATGAGATATTAACGAGTTATGAACTTTGTAAATGGAATTTTAACATAAAAACTGTTGTTGATTTCAAAAGATTACAACGCTTGTAATTATTACTTTGTATTATTTAAATTGCAGTATTTTATAGAAAATCTTACGGAGTGTTCGATTATTTGTATATTTTTTTTTTAACTAAACAAATGATTAATGAGATATTACCTTATATTTTTTAGTATAATAGTAAAGTTTAACCCTACTGTGTTGTGCCTAGAAAATTGGCCTAGAATTATAAGATTGATAGTATATGTGCTTAAATATTGTTTTATAATTTTATTTTTTGTTACATTATATTTATATTTATAACATTTATATAATGTGTTATAAATTTCAAACGAATAGTATGAATATTTTTACAAAAAAACAATAAACCATATTCTTTGATTATAGTAATGCAAATTAAAAGTTGTTCGTTTATTTAGTTAAAAATTATCGTAGATGAGTATTTTTTATATTATATTTATACATACATCGTTTATGTATATTTTAAATGTTATACAAATCAGATGATTATTTTCAGAGAAAATAAATCTTTATGGAAGTCAAGTTCATAGTGACTGCTTATAGCTATAAGCTAAGTCTTAACCAAATAGTGTTCGATAAAAATAATTTTTCTCTAAAAACAATCATTCGATTTCCATGAAATTTTAAATATACATAAACTGTATATGTATAGTTATTTTATACAAATGACAACGGATAGAGTGTAGAGAGAATGTACCATTACTCAGTGTATACATTACAGTACACTGAATATTATTTAATCGAGGTGGTACGGTACGCTACGCTAGATTTCGTTCGAATACCCGGGCAAAAAAGTACCCAAAGGGGCCAATAGAAGTTTACACTTCAAAAAATGTAACTATACCTGTGATTTAATTCAAAAGGTATACAATCATTCATCGGTCTCCTGTTGTTTTCCCGCCGATTTTTTCATGGCCAATGTGAAAGAAACAATACATTTTTAGGTGACTGGTTTTTTGTCGGTCGGATTTCTGCCGGTCATCTAAAACAGTAAGTGTGAAATGAGGCTTATGAGACCTAAGGTCCGGGTGCGGTCAATGAGAACCGATCAATTCCGCAACCAGTTGGTTGAAACCATAAAACCTGCGAGATCGAATACTTTTATTTACTCTGAACCTACAACAGATATTACAAACTGCTGTTGAGCCACGATGGCCGTGGTTATTAAGGCGTGAAAGCTTTATCAATCGTCATGACAACCATCAATGGAAAAGTTCCGGGTTCAATTCCCATTGACCCCGAATAATTTTCTAAATGGTTTCTTAATAGACAACATTGGCTGTGGTTCGGATTCCACGTAAAACTGTAGGTTTCGTCTTTATTAGCCTTAAAGTGCAAAACAGCAGGACGTTAAAAAAAAAACTGCTGTTGATTTTGTTTTCGACAGACAACTATAATGGGTAAAAATGAGTCTAAACTATAATCACGTATACCAAAACCGTAGCCGGGGGGAAGGGGGTTCAAAACCCTTCCCCAAAATCCCAAAATTTAGCAGTAAAAATTAATACTAGGTTCAAAAAGTGCAAGGTAATTATAAAATAGACAACTCAACAGAGGATCTTGCAGCAAATTTTACATCATTGTGCATTGAATGCTTAATTTAGATTTGCTTGATTAAACTACAACATACAGTACACATGGATGCAGTAGGTTACAGCCTTACTCTCTTGTGAGCTTGATCTAATCTATCAAATAAGAAAACTATGAAGGTTCAACAAAAATACTTTACTCTAACAAGACAAAATCATTCATCATCCTTACATCCTATAGTATTTTACATGGGTAACTGTATCAACATTTTGTATAAGCATGGAAATTTAACACGTTCACTGCTACTCAAATTTCGTATTTCCTATGCTAGGAGCTGACCTTTTATTTTTTACATTAATAGCCTAAGTGAGCAGAAATCACTTAACTTTTTATTGTTTAACCTTTCTACGTAATAATCACTAATATTTTAAAGCGGACGCACATGTGCGTCCATAGCACATAGGCTTAAAATTGACGTCAATGAAACGTGTATTGAAAATTTTCCCAATTTTTACGGGGGTTGACGTGCGAAGCACGCAATGCACTGTGTATTGAAAATACTCGCAATCCTCGGCCGCTTCTCGTAGTGTTCAGTGTCAAGCTCACATGTGCGTCTTTAGAACATTAAAAGGGTTTAAGTTCAAATCCCAGTCCTGATCTGACCCTAACCCTCCCGAAAAGTTTTCCTAGCTACGGCCTTGACGTATACGTGTTTGGTTCAACGAAAGGAAAAATCAAATCAAACCATTTGATGTATTTCTATAATCTTTTTAAACAGCCATACTACCTACTTATAATAAGGTGAAAACTGAACCCAAGTGAGCACGTTATTATTGGCTTGGAAATTAATCTGGTATCAACAGGCAAGGTGTTAAGAGCTATCAAAAACACAAACAATATTTTAAATTTTGTTCAGCAGAAAATAAAACTAAAATTATCTGTATTTAAATACAAAATTAAATACGAGCTCGGAAAGAAATCTGCTTTTAAGTTATGCTGTATCCCCTAGACAAAACCTGGCTTCATAGTTTTTTTGCTTTAGAATGAAATGCAGACCTCTCTCATGTCGGACTCATGCATGCAAGTAAGATGCATTAGTTATTAAAACATCCCCCCTCCCCCCCTAATTACATGCACTTGGGAGATCGGTATCAGTGTTTAGGGAACTCAATAACGGCTTAGAGCTGCAAATTGGACACTTCACTGGAACAAAAGGTTAGAGGCATTCACTATGGAATCTTCAGGTAGGTGGAGTCGCAACAGATTTCTCACTATGGTAGGTAATCCAAGATGGAGGTCGGTTTTCTCAGTCATGTCAACCTTTATTGTGTCAGTTCTAACAGCCAGACGTGTCACTGTTATGTCGTCTTCGTAGTTTACGGTGGTTACTACATTCACAGAAAGTGATCAAAGCAGCTACCTTCAGCCAAACTGTTGCGTTTTCCAAATTACCCTTTTACTCAATTGCTACCCCTATATAATAAGAATAAATATTTAACTAACTTCCTTTAAGCTATAAATCTAATATTAAAAAATATTATTTTTTTGTTATATAAAAAAATATTATAAGCTTACTTAAGGGAGATTAACTACCCTCAAAATAAAATAATAATATGTACACTTACTTTTCTATGTGCTCAAAAAAACTATTCATAACTAACTTCACTAAAATGTTTACAGTTTACACATGTTAGTACCAGGATTGTTTAGAGAATATGGTCATTACAATCAAATATATTAAAATGGGTTTACAAATATAGGCTACAAAAAAAGATATTAAAAATATTAAGATATCTACCCCTGTACAAAAACAATACGGTAGATTGCTCTAACTTCCTAGAAGCTATGAAGCTAAAATTATTTAATATTAATCAAGTGATATAAAAAAACCTTTGCAATTCGATCACTTAAGTCAATGTAAGTTAAATATATGTTTAATACGCTGAGACCTCCTGCTCTGATCGTAAGAATCTTATTGTAACCACAAGATACTAAAAATTTGTTTTTCATTTCACTCACAAAATTGTGTTTGATAATTTAATCTAATCATATAATTATTTATATAGTAAAATCAAGCGATAGCGAAGTCCACTAGTAATTTATAAATGAGTAATGTTTATTAATGTAAGCTACTGAAAAGTCGTGACTTCAATTTACCATCACAACAAAATTCAGATGCTGACAAAGTCTGCAACAAGGTTACCCAACACTTCCCCGGGGAATTAATAAGAGCTTAATTTCAGTGTGTCTTGCAACAATAATACCATTAATAACTTCAGTTCCAGAGCTTTCAAAACGTCTCCTCTAATTTATAAATTAGGTTTTGCAACAAGTATAGAATGCTGTGTAATCAAATTGTAAAATTGAATAACATCACTAGTAAATACTCTTGAAAAATTGAAGACGGCATAATTATTCACATCAGAAATATATTAAAAACTATTTGATAAGTCAACAAACTTTATGTAGGCCTACCTAACTATGCCGAAGGGATTTTTAACTAGGTAAACGTGTATAAGGATTATTTAGAAATCAACTCCTATAAAAACGAGTGTACATCCGTACCTATGTACAGCATCAATAAATAATATAAGTCTTGTGAAATTTATTATCTTAATATAAGTTGAAACACTAATAAATGAAGGCCACAAAACGTTTTAAGAATTGCTTTGAATACA
>JAGFPH010004671.1:0-12159 GCA_018207615.1 Philaenus spumarius
ATGAAAATCGGACAAATAGTGTCCTCTCTGGTCGTGTATACATACAGACAGACTGACAGACACCACTCTAAAAAAACTTTTTTGGTTTCAGGGAGCACCAAAACAAAAAATTCCACTACAAATATTTTTGGGTTCAGGGAGCACCAACACAGATAATTACACTAAACAATTTTTTGGGGTTCTGGGAGCACCAAAACAGATAATTCAACTGAAAATTCAAATTCGAACATTATAACGAAAACAATACTTTCTCCATATACTACGTATAGGGTGGAGAAAGTAAAATTACCATATATTGGGTTATTTTACAAAACAAGAATTGCCCCGAGTATTCATTACGAATTTTGTTAAACTAAATAGCGTGCAGGTTTGTGTTGTGTGTATAACAGTAAATTACTCAGGTGTAAGAAAATTCCTGAAATGGCTTAGTAACATTTGAACAAGAAGAGAAAAATGTATACTATGCCTATACATATATACAAATTCACTCAGCGTATGTTTGGGCTCGAAAAACTCGAAAACTATTCAACCGATTTCATTAAAAACTTCCATATTAAAACCAGGAGTGTTTTAACATTGCAATTACTACAGTTACAGTACTAGCTGGCCCGTGCGAATATTTACCAAGTTAGGAGTAGGTCTACTTACCTGATTTGATACATTGATTTAATTAAGTAAATTACGTTTATTTATTTACGTTGGTTTAATTTGTGTGATAGATTATACTTGCAAAAAGAATGTAAACAATCTAACTAACAGCTGCCATGTTAGGGTACAAATACACAGACAGCGACGCGACGCGATGCGATGCGATGCGATGCGATAGACGCGACATCCAAACACATAGAGGCGATGCGACGCAGAGCGACTTGTTTTTGTTTCTTGAGCTAATAACTTTGTAAATTTTACATTTATATATATTTTACTGGCATTCATTGAACCTTTCTCTACAAAAAAGCTATGGAATACTTATGGATTGGGGTTCATTTACTATATCTGGCGAATTTTTGTAAAAATGCTTTCATACGCCAGAAAACCCATTTTCGTTAAGTAAAACTAAGCTTACTTGTACTTGGTAGAGCAGCAGCTACTTCAGTACAGTACAATTTTTTTAACCGTGCCCTCGGCTCGGCTAGCGCGCGGTGGGCTGGCGGTGTATCGGGGAGGGATTGTAAAAGCAGTTCCACAAACTTCGAATAAACAAAAATGATTGAATAATTATTCGAATAAATTATTGAAATAAAAACTACTTGAATGAGTCATAGACTACTTGTCTCTTGTTCGAGTATTCGAATAATAATACTGTGGTGTGGTTAAGGTAAATGCCAGACACCAGGCAGGAAGTTTTCCTCGAAAACGCACACATTATACCGCTGTACCGAGCAAACCGTAAGTCAAAAGAAAAAATGTTTCAAATACAATATTTAATTTGGATCTATATCTAAAACTTTCTCGCGAACACTTTGTAATTGACCAACAAGTAGAAAACATTCCAGCTGTGTGAAAATTTCGTGTCATTATTAAAGTAAATTGTTGTAATATTGATTTTAAAATATGAAATAGGTTTTGTAATTGATTTTCTTTTACATCATACGAATCGTATGGTTCTTATCTGCGTGTCCGTGAAAGTGTCATAATTTTACATCGCTGTTAAGTGTATTAAATGACAGTGTTATTGAAGCTCGGTTTTCGCTGTTTCACGCCGCTCGGCTCAGTTTTCGTTGAGAAAACTAGAGTAGACAGAGCGATTTCTAACGTTATCACTCAGGTTAGTACAATCGTGGCCGAGGGCACGGTAAAAAAATCGTACTGTACACATCTTATCTACAACTCCTCTGTTCCTGTGATGTATGTGTTTTGATTCCCAAATCGGTTGTCTTGAAAACACATCATTAATTAACAACTCACCATCCATCTCGGCTACTTAACACACACTGCTATCGCTCCTAGTCGCTTGAAAAATCAAACTGATTTGTTTCATAGCTTGTCGCGCCTCTTCGCATTGCGTCGCGTCGCATCGCATCGCTGCCTGTGTATTTGAACCCTTAGTTGAACATGTTAGTTGAACATGTTAGTTAATAGATGGCGCCTTTCATTAGGAACCATATGAAGTATAATATAAAAGAATTTTTAATGAATTTGTTTAACGAAAACATGAATTTTAAGCTGTTTGTTTATTTTTCGTCAATAGCGGGAAACATAAGCTTTAAAATGTTTGAATAATAAATTTCGATGCAGAATTAAGGGAGATATCGCTTGGCGACAAAAAACACTTTAGAGGAATATTATTTAAGGAAAAGGGGTTGAAATTGGGTTGCTACTCCTATACAATAAATATAAATATAAAAGTTATAGAGTATTATTATTAATTGTAAATGTTGTCTTTAAATTGTCTACATTCTTTGTGTCTTAACATTTTTAATTTATTAGATATTTAACTTTGAACAGTTTCAACCGCTGCCATCTTGAAACGGATATTATATACAAACCTTTTGCAATTCGATTACTTATAGCCCATTCGGTGTAGGTTACAACTACTCATTTTCAATACGGCTAATTTTTTTGTATAAGTACATTCAAGTATGTAGATTAACATAAAAAAAATTTATCAGTCTATCGACTTCCCAAAGTCGAAAATAAAATCGATTATCATTGTTTTTATTATCCTTAATATTTCGAGCTGGGATGAAGATAGAAGAAAATAAAAAATACCACCGTGTAGGGGAGGTATTTTTCTACAAAAAAGGACACATGTATTTATTTCGTCCGAGCAATGTGGTTTGTCTGGAAAAAATTCGATAATGAAGGTATGTATTTTGCAGCATGGGAAATCACTAAAAGGGGACATCTTATTCATATATGAAGCGTTGGCTTATTTAAATTGGCCGAATTTTAATATATCCAATTGAAACTTGACATAGGAGTTAAAATATATATTTTAAACATTTATGCTGAGTCTCAGCTTGTTATCTTGAAAATGACCCTATCTAGGTGTCGATTTCGATTGTCGATTTTAGGAGTACGGGACTCACGAACTAATTTCAATCTATTCCAGTTTCGTCAATTTTTGGAATATCAACATCAAATTTGTTTTAAAAGTTGAATACACCAGTATAAATATTCTTAGTAAGTATGAACGATTTTTTTTATGTTATTTTTAAAAACGAGGCGCTTGAAAATCGTCTTCTGTTTTACCTATCTCGTTTTAACTATAACACCTTTGGATTCAACGACTCCATTTTCGACATTTTTGAACATATCGATTTAAAAATTGGTACAGAAGTTAAAAACCCAATTGTTTTTTGCTATACTTATTTTAAAAATTATATTTAAAAAAATGACTAATCTGCAGCCGATTAACTCAAGCGTTTTGATGAAAAATCTAAAAATTTCTAAAATTATACTTTTTTAAGTTACTTGTGCTTTGAAAAGTAAATAATAAAAAAGGTTTATACTCCTTGATCTTGTTTGAATCTATATATTTAACTTGTAAAAAAACTTTCAGGTTGATATTTTGAAAATTTTCTAAACTGGAGCTGTTTAAAATGAATTGGTGGGTCCGGTACTCCTAAAATCGAGAAACCCATTGATAAGTCAAGTGGCTCTAGATCGGGTATTTTTCAAGATAAAAAACTGAGACTCAGCATAAATGTTTAAAATATATATTTTAACTCCTATGTCAAGTTTCAATTCGATATATTAAAATTCGGCCAATTTAGAATGAGCCAACGCTTCATATATGAATAAGATGTCCCCTTTTAGTGATTTCCCCTGCTGCAAAATACATACCTGCAGTACCTATTTTTTCCAAACAAACCATTGCTCGGACGAAATAAATACATAAGCTTATGACCTTTTTTGTTGAAAAATACCTCTCCTACACGGTGGTATTTTTTATTTTCCTCTATCTTCTTCCCAGCTCGAAATATTAAAAATAATCGAAAAGAAAAATGATAATCGATTTTTTCTCGACTTTGGGAAATTGATAGACTGGTAAAAATTTTTTTATGTTAATCCACATACTTTAATGTACTTATAAAAAAAATTTATCCGTATTGCAAATTACTGGAACTTTTGGTCTAAATTTACCTCTACCGACTGGCCTATTAAGTCAAAGTAATAAAACGGAATAAATACTCTTACAGTTAAATAATAATTGCTCTAAATATATAAAATAAATTGCATTAATATTAATCAGCCATATGTTTAGTACGAGCTCTTACCGAATGCTCTGATCATAAGCATCTTACAAACACAAGTCGATTCAAAATTAATTTGTCAATTCACTCACTAAATTGGGTTTGTTAATTTAATGTAAGCATATATTTTATATACTAAATTCAAGCAATAGCGAAGCATTGCCGGGTGAAATAGTATAATATAAAAATAGCGGAAGTGGACCAGAAGTTCGAAGAAAGTCTTTATGATAATTTATCTCATGTACGTTTTACATTCAAACAATACCATAAACTGGAATTCTGATCCTTTCCATTGATTCTATTGATATTCGGAGTTTTAAATAGTCAACCTAACCGACATCAGCTCAGAAGTGCTATCGCACTGAATGGACATGGTCACTTTAGCAACATCCAACGGCAGTAGGCGTTTCCATCTAAACTGACGACTTTGTGAACAGGCCTAAGAGTCAGCAAGACAAGTTATCTGCTGAATCACAGTAGGCTCTTTCGTACCCAGCACCCAGGGTACATAGTAGATACCACAATTACGTCGGTGAAATCTAGGACCTCACAAGAGGTACAGGATTCTAATGGATACAATAAACCAACGTGCTTAGGATCCTTTATTGCCTTGATTCATCCCAAAACAATATAATATAATGTAGTGATATTATTAAAAATATAAACAATATAAAAGTAAGTAGATAACAATATCAATGGTTTTCTTTACGACACTTTGTGTCAGTTAAACTAATGAATGCCGGGGGATTAGCGTATAGCGTTTGTAAATCGATAGCCAAACAAACGATAGTTAGTTGGAGGTTCTAACTATAGAAGAATGGACTAACGCATTTGTCCTCGCCGCCACTCCAGTTCCCTATTATAATAGTATTGAAATTAAATGTTTTTTTTTTTTTTACATATTAGGAACATTATGTGATCGAAACTAAAAAAATAGCGAACTTCTAAACTTTAGTTCTAATGTTAGACTATACTTAGATTTATTATTCTCTCAAAATTAGTACCCCTCGTTCTTCTTATGCACCGTAGCTCTATGTAAAATATTTAAACTTAATATTTGGCATACTTTCAAAACAGCTTATCACAGAAAGCTAAAGTTATTCCTTAGTTAGTTGATATCTATAAACACAACGGTAGGGTTTTATAAAAGCTCAGCACAAAATCAAACAACTAAAGAACATTTCCAATACTTAATATAGACAGTACCCAAGTAAGTATGGGCTCAAATGATTAATTTAATTCGTCATACTGATTATGGTTAGTTTAACTTTTACTTAAATCTACATTTTACATTCAAATTATAACCCTTTTTGCATTAGGAATAATGCACCACTCATACGAATGTCTTTAATAATCACGCAAATCCGTTTTCAACCAGAATTATTCCATTTTCTCACTTATCCTTGACTCAGTGGTGGCAAGTGGTATACCGTACCGTTATTTTTGTCTACATTCTTTGTGTTTTAATATCTTTAGTTTCGTAGACATTTAACTTTGAACAGTTACATTTCTTGAAATAGAAAACAAATGGCAGCAAAATTACATTTTTGCACATTTGTGTAAACTAAAAAGCGTTTTTAGTTATTAGAGTTAGAAAGCGTTACCATGGAAAATATTAGATGCATGTAACACACATCCATATTATAGTATTATTATTATTTAAACTATTCGATCGATTTCGAACAAATTTGCACCAAACATGTCAATTAGGCCTGTATAGATGCACGAAATAAATTCCACTAAAAATTCAAATTCGAAAATTTGGACAAAAACAATACTTTCTCCATATAATACGTATAGGGTGGAGAAAGTAAAAAATTACACAGACAGACAATTTCTAAACTTAGCCAGATAGGACACATGCGCCCTAGTATTGTATTATTTGATGGTTTCGACCTGCTGAATAAAATGGTGAAGTTTGGTAGATTGGTTGGGAGACACTCTTTATATTTTGTGTAGGTATTACAAGAAGTAATATGTTTGTTCGACTTGAGGCAGCATGGTGCACGTAATCTGATTATTTCATCTTAATGTAGGCCTATAGTTATTGGGTTTTTAATTCCATTCAACTAAAATACTTTATTTGCCAAGTATGTAAATTATTTTATCTTTACTTCTCAATCTTGAAGAACTTTTTGTGACAAAAATCATGTACATGTTTATATTATTAATCAAAATTTTACCAATCACTGCATTTTTGCTAATATCGACAACATTGTCTATTGGTCGGTTTGTACATTATTAATCTTACACACTTACAGCTAATTATAAGTTTGTGCTATTTCGACATTCAAACTTTAAAAACAACCTTCAGTTCTGACCTTCAGTTTTGGAGTATGGCTAGTGGTAACAAAGAAACATAAAACGTTCATCGTTAAGAGCAATTCAACATAGACTATTGGGTAACGGGTTGCTGACATTCACAGAGAAATAATTTCCCAAAATCTAAATAAAAGAACACTTAATTGTCTGAATCATAATCAACGTACAGCCGAAACTATGATATTTAGAGAATTAAAACTTGCAAGGTACGTTTATACCAGTATGTAGAGGTGCACTAAGAAATTATTCTGTATAATATTGATTTTAAGAGTTGAAAATGGTCAAAATACGGGGATACACTCCCAGTCCTATAACAGATGAAACGATTATGTTTTGCCGAGTGCGACCGTGCCGGATGCGACATAGGAAAATTCGTGGTTTTAGTGACCCTGCTAGTACCAATAAAGTGCCCAATGCACCCATTGTTCGAGAGAAAAATATTTACGGTGCGTCGATTTAACTTAATTTACTCCTAGTTTAGAAACCTTATGCACGTTTAAGAAACATGTATACTGTGCCAGAGCCCCATATTAGGATAGAGATCTATCTCTAGTTTCGAGCTACTACCATGGGGAGGTTTGGGGGTACTTTAAGCAACCATATTGTTTTTATAGTTTTCTTTTACGTAAAAAAGAATCAGCTGTAAGGCTTCCTCATTATTTAAATAGCTACATATAAAATCGCTTGTAACCTAACCTAACCTAGATGTGTTGGGTTGCTAGTGGCACTATGCCGAATTGTTAGGTCGCTTGGGGCACGGGTCGCATCCGGCACGGCACCGAAAAATCGAATCGAAAACTACACAACACAAATTCTAGGTGTGGTCTATAGTGAACCAACGAATGTTTGTTGAATGCATATACAATTTTATTACTAACAAAGAAATCAAATTTAGAATCAGTAAGTTATTTTTCACAAATAACAGGTTTTTAAGTTAGGTTAACCAAATAAAAACAAGTCAAAGAAACAATCAATGAAAAGAATTATATAATTCAAGCATGAGCCATAAATATGACAATGGTTTGAATCAAAAGCTTAAATCAATTTTAGGTTAGGCTTATACTGAAACAACACACGTTTCTTGAAAGCATTTACATTATTTTACTGCCATATAGCAACCAACTTGGAAAATTTAGAATATTATTATTCACAAAAAACAGTTTTTTTTTAGGTTGGATAGCAGCAAACACAAACAACGAAACAGGCTTACTATCATAATTCAAACACATATCACTATTGCAATTATTCCAAATTTAGTCTTTATTAGGCTTATTTGACCAGCTTGAAACACTACCATTTCGTATTTTGGTAATATTGTCTTGAAAATTGTATTTTTTAAATAAAAATTAAAAAATGTAATTGTGAGCTTAAGACCAAACGGGAGAAGTGTAATCTTTTTAATTAACACAACTTACGAAATGAGGAAGCACAATGTTCATTTCAGAGATACCACTAACTAAACTATACATTGTATTAAAATTAACAGACTAAGCCTATTACGTAGGACAATCTGTTACACGTATATACCCAACTCAAATACGCAAAATTATGAATGCAATTGTGGCCTAACCGGCTAAGGCGATGGTGATGGACTCTGCTGGTTCGAATCTCGGCAAGACCAACATTTTTTTCAAACAGATGGAATAGAGCGTTTCACTTTAGGATCGTTTTACATTAGGAACGTTTAAGCGTTTCACATTAGGAGCGTTCCATAAAATAGAGCGTTTCACAAAATGCATGGTGAAACGCGTGACGGTAAAATTCGATTCACCCGCAGCAACAAGAAAACTATATACTCTGCTATACAAACATTGATACAAATTTTTTGGACGTGGTGCAATTCTAAACTTCAAAAATCTCTGTCCTAACCAATAAGCGTTCCCGTGGAAATATCAGAGTGTACAATAATACGTTTGCATTTGCTTCGCCGTGTTTTGCCACAGGGCTGGGTGAGCGAAGCGAGCAGGAGGGGGAACCTTATAGTGAATTATATGAGCATGTTTCGATATATCTAGATCGTGCTGTTGAAAGACGTCCCTTATCTGATTTGCTAACCCGTAAAAGTATTTTCTAAATAATATATGTGGTACTAGGGGAGACCCCTGCGTGCTCCGCACGCCAACCCCCGGTGCGACCTTCTAAAAACATATGTTATGTTTTATTTATAATAAAAGTGTAGGATTAATAATAACCTCAAAACTAAGATGGTAAATAGTGTTAAATGTTCAAATCAAATTATTTCTTATATTTTATAACAGCAGTAATAATAAACGTTAAAAGAACCAGTGAGGCTCAGGTCTACACTTAATCAAAAACCTAACAAAAAAGTTATAAATAATAACCTCAAAACTAAGATTGTAAATAATGTTAAAGGTTCAAAACAAATTAGTTCGTAAATTTTATAATTTGAATAAATAATTCATTTCCTCCCTTATAAAAATCAATATTTACTTTCTCAAATCAGCTGTATTAGTTAGTTTCTTATTATAAACAGCTGTTTTGTATTAAAACGTTTTTATAACCTTCTGAATACTGTAATCATCGTTATTTACATCCACGAAATCAGCTGGATTAGTTTGTTTCTTATTATAAACAGCTGTTTTGTATAGAAATGGTTTTTAAATATTTTCCATGTTAATCTTATGAGGAAAACCCGACCTTTGAGATTAGCTCACGCCATTAAGGATAAGAATTTTTGATATCTAAAACCTTATTGCAAAACTAAGAAATGAGACGATTTTTTTGAAACCTCAAACATTAAAATTGGTCCAGAAATAAGGGAGGAGTTGTGTTTACAAAAAACGGCTTCACGTATTATGTATAAAGATTTAAAAAACAAGGTCATAATGTGATAGAGGAGCGAGTATTTGGTCGGGCGTGCGAAGGCTCTACCCAAGTAAAAATGTTGCATACAAAAATGGTGCTCTTTGTTTACAATAATACAGCATGTTCAAGTACTTTTGTTGAACTCTCCACATGTGCACATGCCTGATACCTCTCCCTTTTGTTCGGCTCGAAGTGGGCTTACTTTGACTATTCATCTCATTACAGGCCACCTTTAGAACTGCTATTTAAACTAATATGGTATTGAAACGCCGTTAATCTTACCTTTTCGCGTGCGTAAATTCAAACCACAATGAAATCTCCTTGAACTGAAACTATAAATTACAGGCCATTAATAACAACAAACACAATCGACGTCTTTTCAAATTGCATTTACATTGTTGTCGTATTTCACAGGCTTTACAAAATGAATCTAAACAAGCTCGTTGAACACACCTTATACATTTATAAAATAAATCTCGGCATTAAACGTTATATGTCATAGACAGCAACGTACATATCAGCTGTTTTATGGTAGCTGTGACACTTTTATGTAAATGCATTAATTTTGTTTACATAAAGGCTTAAATACGAGCGGTTTTATTGGACGAGTGTATTCCAAGTATCTGGACTACGGCCACGGTCGCATTAACATAATCCGTTAGAGCCACGCACGCATCGGTGATCTAATGACATGATTGGACCCATGTATTATGGATAAATAGGAACGTCGGTTTCTATTAAAGTTTGGTAATGGGATTGATTTGGGTAGACGATTTTATAAATACAGCGTTATTAATTTGTAAAGAACGTCAAGTAGGGATCTCCAACTTCAAAAGAAAATTGAAGACTGTACGATGTTTGTATGTCTGTGAGTTACAGTTGAATTGCTCGGCAACAATAAAGGTGTGAAATTAATAAAGCAGCTTACTAACTTACAAGCAATTATTGGAAAATACTTTGTTTTGGAACGGAAGGAAGTTAATCTATATATAAAAAAGCCAAATACCACTCACTCACTGACTCATCACGAAATCTCAAAAACTACTGAACGGATTGGAACGAAATTTGGTATTTACCTTCCTCTAGGGCAATCACTAAGAAAGGGTTTTGAAAAAATCTAAATCTTAGGGGGGTTTTGGGGGTCAAAGTTACTAAATCACGATTTCTCCAAAACTACCAAACAGATTGGAACGAAATTTGGTTTGTAGCTTCTTCTAGGGCTGTAGGTGCTAATTAAGAAAAGTTTTAAAAAAATTCGAAAATTTATGGGGGTTGGGGGGACAAAGTTACTAAAAAAAAACACTAAACGAATTGCAATGAAATTTGATATGTAGCTTCCTCTAGGGCCCTAGGTGCTCTTTAAGAAAGGTTTTCAAAATATTTTAGGGGGAATTCGGGGGGTCAAAGTTACTAAAAATCCCCAAAAGAAATACATAGTGCAATATATTTATTGATATATTTTGTTTGATAATATACATTTAACGTTGATTTGTCTATCCGTGCAAAGCCGGATCGGACAGCTATAGTTGTAAATAAACGACTTATGGCTTGGGGGTATCATTTACGACAACGTTTCTAAAACTTTTAGACATATTTTAGAAAGTCTAAATTTGTAAAAGTACTGAAGCTAACATTTTGGGGAGATAGGCGATTTTGTTTTGTTAGATATACTGCACTGAACTATTTTACTGGTAAAGTTATAGCCATTCCAAGTTATTTTTAAAAGATATACACAGATGTGTTATTGTTGCTCAGTCAAAAAATGTACATTCAAACATAAACTAGGCAAATATAATCTGCCCTAACCTAAACGATTGAGCTATTTAGACCTGACCCAATCTAGCCTAACCTATCCTAACTACAGTAGTTCCAAATTTGTTGAAAAGAAATAAAGAGTATATTTTATTGTGAACCATAGAATGTTTAAAAAGTTATTGCAAGTACATACAAATCAACCTAAAATAACCAACTTTAAATTCCTTCACTAAACGCATAAACATGTATTTCCAACACTGCACGTATACCTAAACTAACGTAACCTAATATAACCACCTAAACTTATTCTGAACCAAGCTAATGTAATTTAACAATTGCAAAGCAAATTATTCTAATAGAAAATAACATGTGATCCAAACAAAGCCTAAAGTAACTCAATCTCCTACATGCACAACAGAGCTTGCTGCTTTAAAAGTTGAGTCAAATCTCTTATGAAGATACAATAATCCATCCTAAACTAAACAATCCAACCTATTTTGATTTAACATTCTCCTAATCTAACCTGGCCAAGCCATATCCAATCTACCCTAACCTAAACTAAATTAGCATTAAATATATAAATAGAGCATTTGCTTCAAATTTCTAAATTTCAATCCAAACTAACTTAACTCATCCAAAAGTAACCCATCTTTATATAGCCTACTTAACAAAAACTTGAATTCAAATTCATCGAGTCAACATCTAACCAACGAAATTAATTAATTTCACCTATGATAACCAAATCTAACCTAACAGTACATAAGAATACCTACTTAGCCTAAACTAACTCAAATTTCTAATTTATGTATACAAATGCTGCTTTGAAATATATCAACATAACCTGAAGCCAAATATTCTATTATGAATTAATATTCTTAAAACAGAATTAAATGTATTTTTGAATCTGACATACCCTGGCTAAACCTAACTTAGTACACCCAATCAAAAACACAATAACCTAAATTAACTCAACGTTAAATCCATAAATAGAAATTTGTTCAAAGTCAAACCTAATTCAACCCAACCAAATCCAACCTAACTCAGCTCAACCCAGTAC
>JAGFPH010004671.1:20601-33518 GCA_018207615.1 Philaenus spumarius
CAGCTCGAAATATTAAGGATAATCGAAAAAAAAATGATAATCGATTTTTTTTTCGACTTTGGGAAATCGATAGACTGGTAAACTTTTTTTAATGTTAATCTACATACTTTAATGTACTTATAATAAAAAATTCAGCCGTATTGCAAATTACTGGTACTTTTGGTCTAAATTGATCTTTACCGACTGGCCTGGTTTTGATTTCAGAATTGATAATGTAGAAAATCAAGCAGTAAATAAAATAAACAATAGCTCAATGTAGTTGCTCTAAACTGCTATTTTAGAATAGACCTGCCAATGATCTCACAATAGTACAAGAAGTTAGCATATTGCATATTTCATTTTAACAAACTAATCATTTCTTATATAACTTCGGTAAGTTTTTTTTTAAATTTTAAGTAGAGGCTAGTATGTACTTCGACAATAAAAGCCTCAATCAGTTATACTGTGTTTTCAGCTGAAACCCTACTACAGTTTTTCTCACATAAGCTGCGATTCCAAGGAATTTATTTTATGAAATACCAGTGCCTCAAATTGCGTATTTTGATGGGTTAAGTTGTTTTTTTTAAGAAACTTCATGTAATAAATTGCTCCTTAAAAAAAAAAAAAAACATTGGGTGTGCTTAAGACCACACGTTGGAAGTGAACTTTTATGACAGATTTATATTTTTAACAGTGCTGATATTAGAGGAGAATAAAAGTCAACAAATTAGACAAGTCAATATATTGTCAAAAAATATTATATCATATTTTGAAATTGCAAAATTACAATTATTATTACATAAAAATAATATTTAATAATATTATAATTATAATAAGTATGCGAAAAATAGTGATCATTATAATGTAAGCAGTATTTATTTAGTAACACCTGATGATTTTGAGTGAGATATTAGTGTATGCACTCTACATAGAATTCTAAGAATAATTCAATATGTAAGAGATAATTATTACACTGTAATAATAATTAATTATAATAAAATAATAACGTATTATAATATGTTATGTATCGTCTATTCCCTCTCCACGCCCTTACTTGTCTATATGTACTATTAGCTGACAGGACAATGTTCGCTATAGCAATAATATGGTTACCTACAGCAAATATTACATCTTAAAGTATTTTAGTTGATTCTGTGTGTATATTGAGACCTTGGTTTTTTTACCGCTTGCCTATGTGCTTTTACGCGATTTGTATTAGAAAAATTCTTTCGTCTTTTTTCCTTTTTTTTTGGTATTTGTTCTGGATGCGACCGAACTGCATCAGATGATGATGTACACTGTTCTGATAGGGTTGGAAACTGAGAAATTTGGAGACCATCGTCTGAAACCTGGGATTGGGAAGCTGACTGTATTTCCTCCACTCTAATATCCATTGAGTTGGCAGGGAAAGAAGGTGTGAGAGGAATGAGAACATCAAAGTGGCCTCTCGTCAGTTCCCCAGTAAACCTTATCCTCCCTACTCCCTCAGTTGGTTCGCCAAAACTCTCCCAGAACAAATAACCATCTCTGTACACCTGAAATTCGTAAAACATATTTCGGATTCTGCTTGAGTTTTACAGGAGGTTACAAAAGTTACCGGTTTGCTCGTATCTGCGATATATTATTTTTTTGTTGAATAAATATCTCCTGTTACTTTTAAAGTATATGGTTTGAACCTGCGCCAATTGTTTGAAACATGAATATCAACTTTGGTCCTCATCTCAAACCCCAGTGAATCGTGTCATGTACTATTAAAGCCAAAGATTAGAATAAGTATTGGTCATCTGGCCTAGAAGAAACTACCCTGTGAGGAATAGATACTCCATTAACGTGTTTTGACCTCCATTGTTGTAATATGAAACTAAATTGTATAACTAAGTGAGTAATAAGTTACAGTAAAATAAATAATGTAAAATATTACTTTGTCAAAATGTACAAAATGTAAAATTTTGTCTAACCTTACAAAAATCAATCTGCTTTACAAAACTTAAAACGCACAAATATAATAATAATAACTATTATAATAATCCTTACATATTGAATTATTCTTAGAATTCTATGTAGAGTGCATACACTAATACCTCACTCAAAATCATTAGTCACTAAATAAATAATGCTTACATTATAATGGTCACTATTTTTCGCGTACTTGTTATAATATAATAGTATTATAATATATTAATATTATAGTAATTATAATAAGGTATTATTATATACTATGTATCGCCTATTCCCTCTACACGCTCTGACTTGTGTCTACGCAAAAAGTTTGCGTGACGCGAGATTTCAGAAACATAGTCAAGCGAAAGTGCCCAACTGACCGATAAAAGTTATCACTTCAAAAAAGACTCCATACAAATTACGAAGTCACTTTTTTCGTCATAGGCCTATTGAATGAGAAAAGTTTGAATACAAAACATGTTCAATGTTGGGACCACTATGATTTGAAATCCTTCTCGATCTAAATTCAAATTTGAAATTTGTTAATTATAGACTTTTATCTTTTCCCAAATTTCTGCATTTTTTTAAATGTTGGAAAATTGGTGACGAAATGCCAGCAAATTGGATATTGTTGGAAAGGGTATATCGTTAGCTATGATTGTTCAAATTTTATTTTTTTTTATAAAAAAGTTCAATAGTAGAAAATCAGAACACAAAACCTCATTTTTACGATTAGTGCCGCCATTTTAAAATAAAACCAATTGATTCAAAACATTTTCAAAATTGTTATTCTTAAGACCTTTACTCCACCTATGTTAACGGTTTGAAATTTGTTTTAAAAATACCATCATCCTAATAAAAAATCATTTGAGACACTGGGATTAACAAAACTCGTTATGTGTTTAATATTCTGCTCTTAGATGAAGTTGAAACAAAATATCTAAACAGTTTTGTTTGCTCGCAATTCATAGAGCACTGGTTGTCTGTCAGACTGTTTGTACATAAACTTCATAATTCTAGCAATATTATCAGTTTTTAATACTTTCCGATGTATACAGTATGTTAGAAAAGTCCCGGAACGATTTAATATTTCGTATATAAGGAAAATTTAAAGGTAGATGCGATTAAGGAACCTACTCTATGTAAAAATATTATTTTATTAAGGTAAAAATAATATTTCCGCCATCTTGGATTCCCATTTTGAATGTAACTTTGTTTATTTTTTAAATGGGAAGATGGTCATGTAATACATAATTTCGATGTAGATTTTCAAGAGAAAAACAACGGGGAAATTTGCACATAAAAATGGCGGCCAAAAAACAACGAAATTGTGTTTTCCGATTTTGCCCCATTTTGCTGTAATATTTTTTCTGTAATGCTAATAATCATTATTTTTTGATTTAGAATTAAATAGCTTTGAAACAATATTTTGGAGTATTTAAAATTTTGGAGTGACAGACATTTTGATTTTTTCAAAATTGATTTCGAGTGGTTCAACCAAATATCGTTGTTATGTGTGGCATATCATTTGAAAGCTTATTTAATTCTGAAGCCTAAAAGAATAATTATTAATATTAAAGCAGAAATATTACAGCGAAATTGGGCAAAATTGGAAAACATGATTTCTTTGTTTTTTGGCCGCCATTTTTAATTAGTTAAAAATATGGATGTAAAAACTTCACCGTTGGTTTTTCTTGAAATTCTACATCGAAATGATGTATCATATGACCACCTTCCTATTAAAAAAACAAAAACAAAGTTACATTCAAAATGGCGGATACAAGATGGCAGATAAATTTTTTGATATCTTAATAAAATAGTATTTTTACATAGAGTAGGTTCCTCAATCACAACTACCTTTAAATTTTCCTTATATACGAAATATTAAACCGTTACGGGACTTTCCTAACACACTGTATAGTTCATACACATTACACAAACCATTACGTCATACTCTGAGATAGCTGGATAATAAGGAAATATAATATGCTATATGATACTTTAGATAACAACTTGCTTCCAAGATATCGACAAACTAACGTCACGATGCATTCTAGTCTGCAACAACTGAAACCTAACTCAAGCCAAACCATCAAACTATGGAAGATAATTTCTACTGAATGAATACAGTTGAATACAAATTCCGGAGTTATAAGTACACTACATTATAAACAAAAGTTTTATATTTTCTATGTACGGTTTAACTGATATATCGACTATCATATTTTAATGAATCTTTTACCAGTCTAATAACTTATAACTTGTTTCATAACTTTTCTTTCAACACGTTCAGAACAGTGATTAAACAATAGTAAGATGAAAATGGTTGATGTAAGAAAACTAAAACAGGAATTTTACTGACAACATAATTTATGGTTATGCCAGGTGCAAATGAAGAATTTAAGAGCTTTCAAATGAGAGTTCGTATTTTTTTAATGAACTATGAAGCTATTTCTATATTTTCTAACATTCTTTATATTTATCTAAAACAGCCATCTGAAAATAAAAATTTTAATCCCACTAAGCGAGAGTTTGCGTAAATTAACGACTTTAGATAGTAAAATAGAAGATGCATTAATTTACACAAATATAAAAATGTTGATAAGTATGTTAATTTTGTATAAAAAGGTGTGGTATAAGAAAACTGACCACCTCTAAATATTAAATAAGGAAATAAATACAGAAAATCTGATCTTGAGGAAAATAATTTAACTTTAGTAGGAAACCTTAGAACACATACTTAAAATATCGGCACACCTTCCCTTCCTCCCCATCACCCCATCTCTAAGCTTTGTAATAGACTCATATAACTGTGTACGTGTGTATCGAATTTAAGATTTCTAGGTTAAGGGATGGTAATAATAATAATAATAATAACCTCAGCTGCTCACACCTTGTGAGTAAGGGTACAGTCATTCCCGAGGTGCCTTTCTTTATCTTGTCTTTTGTTAGACCCCTCTTTCTTTTACCGTTCGTAGCTGGTCTCTCTTGACCAAATTTTTTACCAACTCTGACGCTATTAAATTTGTCGAGGGCTAGGGGTCATTCATACTACTCTTTTCTTCTTAAAGATGATTTATGATGTGCGATAAACCAACGGAACATAAACCCCGCATGGACAAGCCTCTCGAGGTGAGCTCTACCGCTGGTTCCGATCCGGTGGCCGGTGTTGGTCGCAAATTATGGAGGTGACCAGTCACACGATGATGTTTTGGTGCGGTTGGAACACTTGGCCAGGCAAGCTACAAGTGCAGAATCTGCTAAGAAGAATCATATTTTAAGAGATTCCTCAAAGTAGAACTTACTGATGCACATCGAGAACTCATTTAATGGTTCTACGAGAGTGATGAGGTTACCGCAGAAGTCTAGGTGTTATTAAAACCTTTTGAAACATAGTGGTATTACAATGAAACCACCTTTGTTTTTGTTTCTTTACATATGTTGCACAGTGGTGCTGGTATGTAACCGTCTTTATAACATGCATAGAGATGCACTCTAGCTGTGAGATGTTCAACTAATGCACTAGCTTCACTAATAACCCTGCAAAGGTGATGTTTATCCAAGCAGGTGTTCATTTCAGACCACGTTTTGGTCAACTGCTAAGTATATTCGTTTGAGATACACAATTCGTATTAGTGGTAAGTACAAACACTTTATATAGAGTAGAATAATGTTTATGTATATGGTAAAATTAAAATTATCACCCTAGAATAAGTGGAAAATTTATCATTATTCCTTCTTGTGGTGGTGTCACCACATAACCACTATGCATGATTGGGCGTCTGGTAATACAAATTTTACTATATAAAAAAACATTTTTTTTTTTTACTAACAAATTATACACAAAATGCTACTTTTTTTACAACTATTAATTTTTGCATGTTTGGATTTAGGATATACCATTTTTAAAAGGACAAAATCATAGATGCTTGGTTAGAGGAAACTGTAGACATCCTATGAGATCCTGATTCGGATGATAACGAAGATGAATCACCTTCAGATGATATTGGAAATACAAGCGACATAACTGGAAATTATGTAATTGAAGCGGATAAATAAATAAATAAGCGGGGAAATAAAGGCTGCCCCGTGTCCTTCATTAGTAAAGGACTACAATGTCCACATGGGCTATGTTGATAAAGCGGACACGTTGAATCAACATACTCCATTGGCAGCAGAAAAAAAAGTGGTGGCACCGAATTTTCTTGCACTTTTTAGACACCATAGTTGTAAACTCTTTTATAATTTTCTCATGTTTATCAGGGGAAAACCGCTCACACTGATATGAAAGACTTCAGACGAAGCGTTTCAAGAGCTCTAGTTTTAGTGCCTGCCGGAGGAACAAGAGGAAAGAAAAGCTCATTTGTTCCAACAAACAATTTTAAACCGAAAGTTTCACCGGACCTACGGTTTACAGAAAACTCGCACATGAAAGTAGGAATAACATCAAGATGCTGTGCTCAATGCTAAACAAAGGATGACGTGCTTGGATCAAAATGGGCATGTGAAACATGTGGTGAAGTCCTCTGGCTCAGTGAACAAAAAAATTGTTTCCGAACCTATCATCAAAAGGACTAAACAGGAATTATAATCAATACCAGAAGAGTGTAAATTGTTTGAATTTTGTACAAAATAAAAAATTACTAAAAAATGTGTTTTTTTAGTTCCATTTTTTTCAAAGAACGAACATGCACAGTGGTTTTACAGTGATAAAACGTCGAAAAAAAATTTATCAAGCGAAAAATTTGCAAATGTTGATTAAAAGTGCTTTGAATTAGAAAATAGCATAAAAGTATTAAAACATATATTTTCGGTAAAACATGCTTCAAAGGGTTAAACAGCTGATGTTTTTTTTTCATGAAGATAATGCATCGAACAACTGACTTTGGACCGGCGGCAACTATAAGATATCTGTTCCAACCAGGGACCATGAAGTTTGTTTAAGCACCACAACGAGATGAGTTAAACACCTCCTGCGTTAGAAAGCAAAATAGTTATAAAAGAGAGGTCTCCCGATATGGTGAATTTGGAAAATTCGAGAAGTGAAAAGGAATCAGAACTACGGAAGGCCATGGATCTCGTTAAGAAGATAGATACTGCCAGGAGCATGGAGGCAAATATAAGTGATGAAAACAGGACTTGTTTAACTGGCAGTGATGCAGTCCGCTAGAGAGTCGTGTAAGGCTACATAGAGGCGTCTGCAAAGGGAACTCGGAAGGAATCACGTTACACAAACAGATGTAAGCGCAAAGAAGAAGAGGATAGCATCCAGCTCAGCAGAACGGACAGGAGAAAATACAAAAAAAAAAACAAGATGGCACTACCTTAATAGATTAACCATTTCAACCATCACTATTTTGGTGATAGCTAGCTTGCCACCACTGGAACGGATGGCAAAAGAGAGGCAGGACGTTTACACCTAAAAAACAAGGTGCTTTCATACTTCAGTAAGATCCGAAGCTTGCGATGGAAGACACTTCCAGGAGGTGGACAAATAACCTGATTCATAGTGGGTTGGTTGAACACTGAAGAGGAAACAAGTGAAGTGGGCTATTATTATCTAACCCAGCTTTATCTGGACACAGATGTTTTGTCAGTTACCTTAAGCGGTTTCAAGTCGTAGAAGTTAAAGCATGCAATTATTGCAGCTATCAGTATGATAACGCTAATCACACGCTATTGGAATGCGAAGCACGGGAAAACTATCGGCAGGAAATATGTGAGACAGTAGGAGAGGAAATTAAGGTAGAGGATAGAGCATATGCTAAAATCAGAGTAAACATGGAGGACTGTAGACAACTTCACAAATAGAGTAATGAAGACAAAACACGAAGACGGCATAAGAAGACCTTACACACCATACTAAAAACAACTGATGCAAGGAATGGATGAAAGTCAATAATGGTTATGGAAAAGGTGTGCCATGCGATGGTTATAGCGGGAAGGTAGTTCTGCATGTGACATCAACGTCTTGAGTTATACGAGATAATGGAGGTAAATCTTTGAGGTATTGGGTATAATGGATGAATCGGGAGTTCCACGTTCCCGAAAACTTGTGCGCCCCCCACTGAAAAAATAAAAATAAATAGTATTTAATGCTTTATTTAAGGCATAATTTAACATAAATCGATCTAAAAATAATACTTTTCAAATTTCTGTACTGCTTATTTTGGTACATACTGTTTTTGTGTAGAACCCTATACCTCACGCAAAGATTCGTGGCGGCTGAGAGCTTAGGACGGTCGGGGAGGTGTCCCTACCCCTAATTAGTCCTCGCTCGGCCGCTCCGGGTTTTGGTCATAAGTTACCTACTGGGGTCAAGGCACAGTCGGTAAAATTGTTTTGCATTTTGCCATAAAGTGTAAAAATAACGTAATTTTTGTAATCTGCATCAAATAACAAGAACATTAAGCCCAAACACTATATATAGTTGCGATTCTATTAAGTATTCAATTTGTTTTAAAATAAAAGAAAGTTTACAGAACAAGATATATTTTTAAGATTATTTACAAACTATAGCCATTTACAATTTTGTACATGAAGTGTTATCCAGATTCTCACAGGAGCTGAAGGTATAACCATATCCCTGAAAAAGAAAATCTGTTTAGCCACATGTAGTTTGTCAGACTGATTATTGATCAAATAAAGTGACAAGTAAAAAAATATTTTCTTAATTTTGACTATTTACTATTCAATTGTATATTAACTGATCATTTATGTGTCCTTTATCAGATATATGCGGCTTGATTAGTGCTTTTTAAATAAAAAATAGCTGACGATAAGATCTTTAAAATGTCGTCTGATTTTGTTCTGTCTAAATCGTTCAATACTTTCCTAACATCCTGCACTCACTGTTTGACCTAATAAACAAACAACTTTTATCAAAGATCCGACGTCTTTCACTCGCTCCAGCACAAAGCTCCCAAATTGCCATGTGGCAGATCAGTGAGGATGCAACCAACCAGATGTACACGATACAAGAGAGCATTTTGTTCCGCACATGGTAACGGCATTTAACTAAACATCTTCTTTTAAAATAAGGTGATCAATTTAAACAATTAACTCATAAAACAATGGCAAGGGGAACTGCATTGCTAAACTTTCACTGTTCATTGAGGTTAGATTCGTTCCCGGCGACAGACGATTTGAAATATGTAGCTAAGTTTGTTTAGGAATTTAACTCTATGCCATTTAGCGTCTATTCCTTTTATGAATAGATGTTACACACTTCTTTACTCGGATTAAGGCTTTGCTGAGACTTTGAATAATCTCAATATATAATTCACTAGTCATACAAAATAATATATTAAAACAGATGTTTTTCTTTACAAATATGTAAGAAGGGATGTTTATATAGCACTTTTCAAAGAAACGAAAAATAAAAAAAAAGCTGAAATTATGCATCGAACTTAAGGGGGCGCTTCCCTGCCCGCCAATTGAATCTTATTCCCATAAGAGCAATGCTACAGAATAGGTCATTTTTTTCCGTTAATTCATGGAATAAATTAAAACATTTGGTTTCATTTTGAAGTATTGTCATATGCGGATGTTGATTGCCGAATACATTTTCAATAACCGTTTTATGGTTTTCATAAACGTATGATATAAATAGTAAAAAATAGTAAACTTTATAAATTTTTTACTCAGTTGCAAAAAGAGATATTGCAAAAATCCTTAGCAATCAACACCTACAATCTATTTTACTTTAAGAAAAAAAATACAGCTTTCGTTTTTTAACAAAAACAGCACAAAAATATGCTTAATAGTGAAGGTATGTTTTGGTTATTTAACATTGAAATTGGTACCCAATATAGTAGTTTTGAATGTGGAGAGCCGAGCCTTAAACGCCTGAATCTCACTGTATCAGAATGTTTATAATTTGTTCACCAAACACTTTTTCAACCCTTTTCGTTTTTATTTATTACCAGATTTTTATGAAATTTCAAATGCAAGTACATCTAAGTAAATGAAAGCATTTGGCGTAAAACTTACAATAAAGTCAACGAATAGTCGCTATTCGACATTCGAAAGAGGATAAAATGTCGGAATGTTTTTGTTGTGAGTTGAATATTGGAACTCAGAATTCACAGTTAGTTAAATATTTATAAAACCTTCAAAATAAAGTACTTAGGTGCTTAATCAACAAAAAATGTTTTTATGAATTTAAAAATTACTGTTTCAGTTTGGACGCCTGTTCATCAGTTAACTTCCTTACAATGGAAACCATGCTAATTTAATACAGTGTGCGTTTAGAAATTTTGTTATTCCCACAAAAGAAACCATACTGTAACCCCTAAAATAGCGAGTTGGCTTAACAGAGACTTCCAAAGATCTGTGTATTTGAAACTACGTCCTAGTACATTGATTCTACCTGTATAGATGATAACCTGCTCAACACTCTCTATTCCAAGTTGGTACAACCATATTGTAAGTATATTTTTTAAATAAAACATGGAGGATATCAAATGAACGGGTGCTTGAAAAGTTTGTGTTCAATCTTGCCATGGAATCTGTAGAAAATCCCTCAGTGCATAAGGGTCTGCTCCAGTAAACAAGAGAGCAACCGGCTACGCCAGCGCTTCACGTTATAGCCGTATTTAAACGGTGCAATTTCTTGCAGCTGAGCGCTTTGACATGGCTTCATTTCAAACCATTTTCTAAATCTATCTTTTGTAATTGAGCACTGAATATTCTTTATAAAATTGTGGATCCGGCTTGCGATTCATTTTTAATTAGACATTTTGTACTGTTTAAAGAAAAAGTTCAAACTTGTTATTTAAGATATGTCCATTACGTGACAAATGAAAGGAATTTAAAAAAAACAATGCAATGCGTATTGTGACTGTGGTTAAAATGAGATATAGCAAACAATTTTGTGAAAAAAAAAAATAAACGAAATAAATTGTTTTGAATTTAACATTGCTTTAATTATAAAAATCCAAAATGGCCGCCACTACTGCATTCCCGTAACTATCACCTATATGGATACAATAATTAAGACTTATTCTTTAGAAAATCTATATATTTAAAAGTACTTGCAAAAACGTTTTACTCACACAAAGTTAATATCGTTTGGCTGTATTTATGCCGAGATACTTCATCAAACACACAAAATCCAATTCTTTACACTCTTATTGAGTAAATATCTTTTAAATTTAGTTTGTCGTGCGTGTTTGGTATACGCCCAAAACCATTAAACGATTTAGCGATATCAAGCCCATGTCAGTGATCTCTAAACGGGATTTCATTATTCACGCAATAGAATATAAGAACAGAAAATCTACTTTAACTTGACAAGTTTACAAAGTACTTTCCTAATTGTAGAGAATAACTTTTGTTTACATAGTTTTCTTTAGACAATTTGTCAGCGGCTGCAACTCAAGCGATAGCAATTCTTCTTTCTTTAAATTCAATCTCTTTATCCATATTTGAGCCATGAATACTTTTCTTTAAATAATAATGCATATTACTGTTTGTTAAAGATTATGTTAATTATTTTATTATTAAACTAGGGGAAACCACTGCGTGCTCCACATGCCAATCCCTTTTTAACCTATTACGCGCGTAATCATGTTATGTTTTCTTTATTAATAATAACCCAAAAGCAAAGATGGTAAATAATGTTAAAATGTTCAAATCAAATTATTTCGTATATTTTATAACAGCACTTATAATAAAGGTTAAAAGAACCAGCAAGGCTCAGGTCTACAGTCTACACTTTAATAAAAACCTAACCGAAAAGTTAGAAATACAAAACATAGCTTCAAAGTTTGAAATCAGCTTTAAATGGAAATATTAGAGCAAACAGCTGTTTTATCTGTTATTTTATTCCATTGGTTGCTGTGGTGAAGGATGTAAATACATACAAGAAATAATATGTGTTGGTTCATCAGCCTAGGCCTAACCTAAGAATTTCCGACTAAATTTACAAATGTTGAAATAAAAAAATGTTTTTATCGAAATTAATTATAGCCTACGTTACTCAGGGATAGTGTACGCTTTTCATTAGTAAAATTATTTTTTCTATCGGTTGAGTAGTTCCCCATACACACAAAGAAACAAAAACAATTTACTTCTTTATAATATGTGTATAGATTATTCAATCTGTTATTTTCAAATAGATAACCATTAGATTACCGTGTGTAGAATGGTCAAATAATTTTACTAAAATGAAAAAGATGGATTTTTGTATATTAACCGAACGGATTTTCTGTGCATTTAGATATGGACAAAAATAACCAGTAAAAAATATGAATAATTTCCTTCATTTTCTGTGTATATTTGTGATATTTCTGAGTTGTTTATTTAAATTAGATTGTGTATCTGATGTTTCGGATATGTTTTTGTTTAGGATAACTTCTGTTATGTCTTAAACTTACAAATTTATTTAGAAATTTTATTATAATATACCATTTTATATTTGAGGGTATGATTAATTCTACACCTTTATCTATATATATATAAGCCAAAACCCACTGACTCACTGACTCACTCATACGATTTCTCAAAAACTACCGAACGGATTGGAATGAAATTTGGTACGTAGCTTCCTCTAGGGCCATAGGTGCTCACTAAGAAAGGGTATGAAAAAATTCTAAATTTTAGGGGGGTTTGGGGGGATCAAAGTTATTAAAAAATGCCTTCTTCGAAACTACCGAACGGATTTGAATGAAATTTGGTATGTAGCTTCCTCTAGGGCCATAGGTGCTCACTAAGAAAGGGTTTGAAAAAATTTGAAATTTTAGGGGGTTGGGGGGATCAAAGTTGTTAAAAAACGATTTCTTCAAAACTACCGAATGGATTGGAATGAAATTTGGTATGTAGCTTCCTCTAGGGCCATAGGTGATTACTAAGAAAGGGTTTGAAAAAATTCAAAATTTTAGGCGGGTTTGGGGGGATCAAAGTTATTAAATCACGATTTCTTCAAAACTACAGAATGGATTGGAATGCAATTTGGTATTTAGCTTCCTCTAGGGCCATAGGTGCTTACTAAGAAA
>JAGFPH010004671.1:33618-50340 GCA_018207615.1 Philaenus spumarius
TATAAAAGCCAAATACCACTCACTGACTGAACACTTAAAAAGAATACAATTACGTTAAAAAGACTGAAAATACCAACCACCACGGGCAACGACGTACGGGTCAGCTAGTTATAAGTATAAAAGTAGGTTAACCTATAGTAATTCAATATGGAGGTGGAAAGAGGTTGGCGTAGAAAATAGACAATGGATTAAACAGAAAATTCTGTCATTTTGGGAAGCTATATTTTAATTTTGTCGCCATTTAGATCAAACAATATAGTTGTCCTACAGCTACTAAACAAAGTGCGTTTTTGCACACTCACAGCCGATTGCAAACAACTGCATGTGTTCAGTGTCAAGTAATTCTACCTCTTTGTTTTACTTATACCGGTGGAAAAATACTTTTCAACCTCGGTTGAAAAGTAAATCAGCTGATGTAGGCTATGTTTTTATTGCTGGGCTTAGAGTTGTGCTGCTCTTGGTGGCACATGATAAATGTAAACTACAATACTATCTAGAATATACGTTTTGTTTAGTCAAACAGACCTTTCTAAAATAAAACACTCGTTTAAAATGTATCTGTAGGAAAAACGGTGTGTGTATTACGGGTGCAAAGTTTACTTAGTCACCCTCAACAATCTGTAACGCCTTCTGCTGCGCCTCGGGCGTCAAATGTTTGTTTCGTGCGACAAACTCAACTGTGCACCCTTGAGACACTAATAACTACTTTTTAACGGCAGCTGTTACAAAATTTTGAAAAGGTTTACTTTTAAATTTAATACGAAAGTTACCTTTTTATGTGACTTAACATATTGCAATTATTGTATTATTCCCCATCGTCACCTTCTTGTACAGAGAACAGAATTCAACTATTGCGTACTGTAATTATTATTTAACAAGTTCGATGTTATCCCACATTTGATCGACCTGTTCGACTACTCGAACTATCCAATCGATTACACAATAACGAGTCCGGTTCTATTGAAAAGTGACGCAATATTATCTCAACATGTACCGGAGTTTAACTCACCACTACGACACCTGTAGCATTGGAACCAAACTAATTTACACGTTAAACCTATGCGCACGAGTGCGAAGTTTGTAAATGAGGTCGCTTTCTTACCTTTCCTAGACGTTCACGAGCTTCCTTCAGCTGTTTTAATTAAGCTGACATTTAATAAATAAGTGACAGTCGGCTAAGTCGGCTGTTATCAGCTAAGTCTTTATGGTCTTGTTAAGATAACCCAATCTGATAACCTGTTGAAGACTTCGTGCTTGTACTTTGGCGGCGTTAAAGTCTCTACAACTTTCCATAGTTGTAACCACGTCGATGGGATGAAATGAATGTGCAAACGTGTTGATAAATTGATAGTTTGTGTATTAAATAAAAAAATTTCAACGATCGTGTAATTAGTACCAAGTAATTTATATTAAAAATATATAATTTTAAATTATTTGAACCCTTAATAATAAGGGTTTGTGATTATTTTCAAAGAATGCCAAAATAGGTTTCCAAAAATGCCATTCTTCATTCATTTGAATGTTTACGATTTAACGAAATCAAGCCCATGTCAGTGATCAATTTTGCATTGTTATTCTCCACGCAATAGTAAGAACAGAAAATGTCCTTTAAATTTACAAGTAGTCAAGTTTACATACTTCCCTAATTACAGAAAATAACATTTGTTTTCAGTCCAATGTGTTGGTAAAACATAGATTATTATACGAAATTATACTATTGGGCACTAAACTTTCAGAACCTTTCCATACATACATGTTCACATTCAAATTGTGAATTTGCATAATGTAGAGTGAGTTACTAATTTACCTACAATTTTAATATTTATAAAAACATTATCAACTTTGGCACCTGCTATTTATAACTAAACTACTTCTTTTAAATGTATCTGGTCATTTCTTAAATAAATATGATCTCAGGAGAGTTGTTCGCGTTAGTGGGAACCTTTAAAATTTAAAATATTTACAAAATCAAAAATCCCTCCTTCCTCTCCCACCATCAAAATAGTTTTTGATTCACACATAACCTTTGATACCATAAAGCCATTTATACAACCTTTAAATTACTGTGAACAATCCATTCTCTCAATAAATTAAATAATTTACATTTATTGTGTCAGAATTTTAGAAAAGACGAATTAGGGTATTTAAAATTCTGTCAATATTGTTAATTCAATGACAATATTCAATATTGTTAATCCTAGGCTACTATTGTATATTAATATTACAAGTTTAAACATCAAAGTTAAACAAAAATTTGTTAACTTAAAATTCAAAATTATTAATGGGAATATACATGCATATCTCTTCAAATATTAATCGCAAGGTTACTTCATTCAGTTCTATAGGAATTTCCGTTGTACAGATTTCAATGACTCTTTTCGAAAATAAAGCCGTTGGTTCAACGATTGGTCAATAAATAAATTGTATCTTTTTTACGAAATTTATCTCTATTACCACAGAAACCATCGACTGTTGATTTCATTAGCCATCGTCGATCATTTATTCCAGAAAATATTAGGTTAGACCTAACACGATTACATTTATAACTATAAGGGAAAAAGTAATGCATATATACTGGCCGTGTCCTATAGTATAAAAATACAATTGTTGCTATTGTAATTTCTGTTTTTAGTATTTTGTATTTCAACTGAATTTAGTGGTCGTTTCATAACATTAAAAGTTATGAACTTAACTAAATATAATAAGGCATTTGTTGAAATGATATTGGCCTGTTTTCTCGTAATATTAATTTACATTAAGATTTTAAGGGCAGATTATTAATACTATTTGGTTCTAAAAGGAATAGTGACTATCCGATGTATGCCAAACATAGCAGATTTGTGTTTTCGTTATAAACAAATTTGTAATTAACTTTAAAAATACTAGTATAAATGAATTGTTTACATTTTCGTACTTCTAAAAATATGTACTATACAAATAAGTAAGCAAAAAAAAAATTATAAATCAGTTTTTTTATTTATTTTTAAGTTAATAAATTTTGTACTGAAATGTTTTTTTTTTAATTTTGGAACCAAATAAGTACCTCTATTAAACGTATACAGGGTGGTCCATATGTATGGGAACACCTCAATAAATTGGAAACTGTTGTAGATTTAATACTGTAGCTTTCAGGATAAGTTATTGGTTAAATACTCTACCTTTTGACAGACATATAAATTAAAACCCTTTCGCAAGGGGTGGCCAAGGGGTTGTAACTCCAATAGTTTAAATGGGAACACCCATTGATACATCATCTTAAAGGTCTCTTTAAAACGAGAAAAACGGCATAAATAAAAAATGTCTACGATACTTTTGTCCAAAATGGCAGCTGATTGAAATTTTGGTTTTCAAAGAAATAATTAATTGGTCTACATGTTTGATCAAAATTTTATTGAACAAATACTAAAATACATAGAAAAAACTCTGTTATTTATTTAGTAATTTGTTTGGGACATATTAATTGCAAATTTAAGAGAATAAATTGTTCCTACAGCATTTTTGATTTGAAATGTATTGGAACTGATACGTAACAATTCATGAAATTTAGAAAATGCTATTAAAGTGACCTATTAATAATAAAATTAAAAGTTACAATTATTTAAATAAAATAAATAATAAAATTATTTTGATAACAATAAATCAGTAAACTCTACGAAGCTTATTTATATACTTGTTGAGATACAAACTTAAAAGTGAACTGTATGAAGTGGTGGATGTGGGAACACCAAATATACTTTTACGTATTTCAATAATGGTATATGGGAAATTGGGAATTGAATTTGACCCAGAAACAGTACATAAACTTATTGGTAGAGAACCAGAAACACACTGTAAAAGAAGTATAATATCGTTAATTTTATGAGTTTAAACGATTGTATCATTATATTACTGAGTGAAAGCTGTTAATGATAAAAGTATTTTCTTTTATTCAATAGTTACATTCAAAATTGAAATAATATTATATATATTATATGTCAATATTTAAGTAATTATTTTTGATTTGTGGAAATGTCTGTCAATTCAACAATATTGAATTGACAAGGTTGAAGAGTATTCAACTCTTATCATACTGTAGCCTACAAATACGTTTATCAAGGTATAGTTTCTTTACTTTAGTCAATACAAAATAGGCCCAAGTGTTAATTTACCATTTATTAAAAAAAACTAATTTTATATTTCAAATGTAAGTAAATCTACCCGCGCGTTACATTCAACCAAAAACGTTTCATCCATACAGCTTTTATAACATTTTAAAGCATTATTGATGTTTCAATATCAAATAAAGCGGGCGTTGGATCAAAATCCTTTATATACGCCATTTTGAAAATATTATAGGATTAATAGTCTCATTAAAACCCACTACGCAATGCTTTTAATATTTATTATAATTACTAACGTTAAATCTATTATTAAAGTATACAAACGAGGATTAGGCTACATTTAAAAATTATGACTTTAAATTCAACAAATTAATGCTGGTATTAATTGGGTATTAGTTGAATGTTTCAAAACAATAACACTGAACACTTTCGATAGCTGATAATGTGGTAGTTAAAATATTGTTTTATGATTATGTTGTGAAGTTTTATAATTTGGTTAATCGTTATAAATTAGCGAAAATTTTATGTCTAGTACATTGTAAACAGAATAAGTGTTTATGTATTTATCAAAAAATACTATCAGATTATGATGAAACTTTTGTCACTTGGGTAACATGGACAGTGCTTTCGTAATTCTTTTGAACTGTGATTGAAATAATGAAAATTTTTATAAAAAAAAAATGTATATTTTCTGCAGGTAAGGTTGTTTTTTAATACATAGCAAATATAAATATAGGTCGTGTGTTGCACCTTTTTAAAAATATTTTAAAAGAAAATTTTTTGAAAAAAATTTAGACTTGGTCCTGTTTTATAAGACGACGGACATAAAACGTGTGTTCTTTTATTCTCACTGCATGGTTTTACTCTCAGAACTCAAAATCTATTAAACATTGCTAATTATATACCATTTCTCACTTTTCCTAAATTTACAAAATTTAGCATTTTGTGGAAATAAAACTGTCGATAACCAAACAAATCCTTTTGGCAATGCGTTTAAAAAAACTTATGGCAACGAAGGTCAGTGAAGGATTTGAAATATAAAAAGGTTCCTAAAAAGGACTTGTACCACTGACAATTTCAAAACGGAGCTAATATTTCTTGTTTACGTTTTATATAGCCCTTACAAATAAATGGTATCAGTTAACTGACACAAACTTTCTCCCAACTTACTGTAGTCAAAATAATATTTTTTTTAATCATTTATTTACTACTTTTTAGAACAAAACAAAAAAAATAATATTCTACCTACGTCAATTGTATAAAAAAATTATTGTCCCAGGCGGGATTCGATCGCGCGACCTTTGAATTAGTGGCCATGCTCCCTACAGTTGTGCTACCTCGTGCGGCCGTCGCCGCGATGCTAGATTGACAACATAAACTTGTTTATTTTTTAACATTTCCCCATAATTATAAAACGCCGAAGTTTTGATAAAAGCGGGTGGTGTCATTTTGTTTGGCATCTTAAGCACTATAAATACTGAAAATTTGATCAAAATCGTTAGAGCCGTTTTTGAGAAATTTGCATTTTTGTCGTTTTTTATGGGTTTTTAGGGGTAAATTACTCTTAAAAATTAAAAATTCCAAAAAATGAAAAAAACGCCTGGAGATATTAGGGTTTAGTACCTACATACCAAATTTCATGAAAATCGGACCAATAGTGCCCTCTCTGGTCGTGTATACATACTGACACACTGACAGACAGACACCACGTTAAAAACACTTTTTTGGGTTCAGGGAGGACCAAAACAAAAAATTCCACTAAAAATATTTTTGGGTTCAGGGAGCACCAACACAGATAATTGCACTAAACAACTTTTTGGGGTTCTGGGAGCACCAAAACAGATAATTCAACTGAAAATTCAAATTCAAACATTTTTACGAAAACAATACTTTCTCCGTATACTACGTATAGGGTGGAGAAAGTAAAAAAAGTAAATGTGTACGGTCGTGGGACCCCCGTCAGGAACAAAGTTCATCACGCATTTTCTTCAATTCTTTTACCATCCTTAGAGCAACATATACACATTATTTTAATATTTCAATTGCCTTTTATTATTAGTTGGTTTTTTATACAAATATTTACTGTTTCCATTTTTCTGTGTGTTTAACGTCCTGCTGTTTTGCACTTAAGGCTAATGAAGACGGGACCTACAGTTTAACGTGGAATCCGAACCACAGCCAACGATGTCTGTTAAGAAACCATTTAGAAAATTATTCGGGGTCAATGGGAATTGAACCCGGAACTTTTCCATTGATGGTTGCCATGACGATTGATAAAGCATTGACGCCTTAACAACCTCGTCCATCGTGGCTACATTTACTGTTTCCGTTTAATGTTATTCTAATAAAGGTGCAGAATTAATTATAACATCAAAGCTAATATGGTAAACACAGTTAAAAGTCCATTCGTTGTAAATACAATCAATAAACATAAAATGTTAGTTCATCAGTCGAGGCCTAACCTAAAATTATTGTGTTTATGTTTAATTTATTTTACCTGCCTTAACGGCAACATGCATACAATAATTTTAGGTAAGGCCTAGAAAGTAATTTTAAGTCTAGGCCTATCCTAAATTTATTTGATGTAAAATTATTGTATGCATGTTGCCGTTAAGGCAGGTAAAATAAATTAAATATACACAAAATAATTTTAGGTTATTCCTAGACCGATGAAAAAATATTTTATGTTTATTGAATGTATTTCAGCGCTTGACGATAATATCTAATATCTTGTCGGAACGATATTTTAATTGATGAACCAAAACACATGTTTCTTGAATGAATTTAGGGCCTACATTCGTTGCCATAGCAACCAATTTGATAACGCTTTTTCGTTACTCGTATTTTATATTTGTCATTGCCAAAGCAACCAATTAGTAATTTTTTTCGTTACGCATTACACTTTCTATTTTATAACTCCTACCCCAACCCGCGTTAATGAGCGTCGTTCCAAAAATATAATAGAAACAAATGATGCAAATATTATTCAAAAATAAAAATGATTTAATAAATAATCATTGCTATTCAAGTCGAAAGAAACAAAACATTTTGTTTTTTGGTAGATGTTTTCAGATTTTTTAATCTATCACTGAAATTCTTATTTTCAAGATATACGTTTTTATATTGCAAGAAAATTATTAAATATTTTTTTCATTTCTAAATTTATAATCAAAATATCTCCATACAAAATACTTTTAAAATGGGTTTTGAATATTTTTTCTTCCAAAACATCTTTAGGGCACTGTGATTTAAAAAAATAGTATTACCTTAATTTCTTTAGGTACGAAATAATTTGGGTTTCATATGCCTTTCAGATTGATGCCTACTTTATTAAAATTATAAATTAACACGCAACAAATTTCTATAAGACACCAATTAAAATTCATAACCAGAACTGAAACCCTTTCATATAAGTTCAAGTCGTGTTCAGAAATATTCTCATACCGTAAAACTGCTGTTTACAATGTTAACTAATTCCGTCTCCAGTCGACTCTTCCAATTAAACAGTTGTCAAATATACGCTTTGATAATTAAAATCCCATTTCAACCAACCTAACAAACACAAAACATGCAAGCAATCCAGTGCGGGTATTTTGTAGTAATTAAACAAGAATTTACCAACTTCTTAGTTTTGGATTTCCGACTGGTTAAATACCAGCATTCCTCTTTCATTTAAACATGGCGAGTACATTAGTTCGACCTAATGGGTTTTTAGTTTAAATTAAGTAACGTTCACTTTGTTTGGGCAATTTGTGGAGTGTTAAATTCGCAGTTTCAATAGTTTATACAGGATATATTGTTAATAATTTCGGTTTTTCTTGGATTTAAAAAATGAATAATTAAAAAAAGGAATGTAGAAGTTTCATAAAATGAAGCAAGTATGATTCAAGTTAATCGTAATCTAGTATGCTATATACATTTTTATAGTAAGACCGTCAATAAAAGTAGTAACAGGTGTGTCGGTACATAATACCATAGATTAGTAGACTTCATAAATGAGCAGAAAAACATGTTCATTAATTAATTACTTTTGTAATGAAGGTTATTAACAAGTAAAGCAAGATGTTATTACCAGTGAATAACAAATTGATAGCCTTATTATTTGTTATTAGTATGCAAGTGTTGTACTTGCAAGCCGTAAAGAATAATTTCGTTACACAGTAATTGTACAGGATGTGTTTTTATGGGGAAAACCTTCGGATTATCAATGCCTGTAAAATAAGTTCGCCCCGATGGAAATGAAAGAGGTGCTGCTTTTGCTCCAGCAAACGAGAAAGCAACCGGAAACGCAAGCGTTTCTTACTATATCCCTATCTAAACAGTGCAATTTCTTGCAGCTGAAAGCTTTGACATCGCCTCATTTAAAACAATTTTATAAGTCTATCTTTTGTAATTAATTGCGTGTTGAAAAAAAAAAAAACTGAATATTCTTTATAAAATTTCGGATCAGAATTTTTCATTATAAATTTTTTATTGTGTTAGGAAAAAAATTCAAACTTTGTACATACAAAATGTCAATTACATAACAAATCAAAAGCATTTTAAAAAAATGTAAAATGCAAAAGAGATGCGTATTGTGACTGTGCTTAAAATGAGACCTTGCAAACAATTTTATGATAAAAAATAAACGAAATAAATGGTTTGAAATTTAACATTGTTCTTATGGAACAAGAATCCAAGATGGCCGCCACTACAGCAGACCCTTGAGATATCAGAGCGGTAATCACCACATAATTCATTGTAGAAGCATTGTAGCATACTTATTTTTAAATAGGAAGATGAACATGAGATACATGTGACATTTCAAGACTAAATCAATTGTGGAAATTTGCGTTTCTATAAGTCAACCTGTCATGAAGGCAATCGAGTTCCTTAGCGAATTTCCATAAGAAAAATGAGCTATTGCAGTGACCCTTATGGTAAGACATAAGGTCGGGAGTAGTAAATGGGCACCGATCATAGTCCCCAGAACACGTTTGGGGTGACATTAAAAATTATCTATATATATAAAAGCCAAAACCCACTGACTCACTGACTCACTGACTCACTCATCACGATTTCTCAAAAACTACAGAACGGATTGGAATGAAATTTGGTACGTAGCTTCCTCTAGGGCCATAGGTGCTCACTAAGAAAGGGTTTGAAAAAATTCGAAATTTTAGGGGGGATTGGGGGGGATCAAAGTTATTAAAAAATGACTTCTCAAAAACTACCAAACGGATTGGAATGAAATTTGGTATGTAGCTTCCTCTAGGGCCATAAGTGCTCACTAAGAAAGGGTTTGAAAAAATTCGAAATTTTAGGGGGGGTTTGGGGGGATCAAAGTTGTTAAAAAACGATTTCTTCAAAACTACCGAATGGATTGGAATGAAATTTGATATGTAGCTTTCTCTAGGGCCATAGGTGATCACCAAGAAAGGGTTTGAAAAAATTCGAAATTTTAGAGGGGTTTGGGATCAAAGTTATTAAATCACGATTTCTTCAAAACTACCGAACGGATTTGAATGAAATTTGGTATGTAGCTTCCTCTAGGGCCATAGGTGTTCACTAAGAAAGGGTATGGAAAATTTCGAAATTTTAGGAGGGGTTTGGGGGGGGATCAAAGATACTAAAATCATAATTTCAGATCTTTTATTATTATGACAAAAGTGCTTTTATTATTTAAGATCTATATATATAAAAGCCAAATACCACTCACTGACTGAACACTTAAAAAGAATAAAATTACGTTAAAAAGACTGAAAATACCAACCACCACGGGCAACGCCGTACGGGTCAGCTAGTATATATATATATGTATATATGTGTTCGTACTCTATCAGCCGCATTTTAAGTCCGATTTGGTCCACATTTGGTACACTCGTTGGTTACCTACGTAGCTCGGACGGGTTCGTTAGACAAAAAATCCAACAACAGGAAGTACGTATTTTGATCAGAACTAACTATTTTTTGACATTTTTCGAACGAGAATTAAACTTTTTTTAGAGTTGTATCTAAAAAATTAAATTTGGGATATATTCTGCACATTTTGTTTTTTTTTACACGAAATTATAGCTCGCTTGGTTCCCCCAAAATCGATCAAAACGTTAATTACCATAAAAGTACCTGGTTCAAATTCACGTGGTGGATTTTACAGTGGGGCATCTTCTAATCCGAGGCCGACGGCCTAGTTTGTACGCTGTGAACGAAGCGAAGCTCATAACCCGATGCCGCAAGCGTGTGGATTTTTCCGCTGCTAGTGGAACGAAGGAGGGCGTGAGTTGAAGCTGGAGGCTTAGGTGGAAACAAATTCTACTGATATAATTATTGCGAACACAAAGGCAGCTGTTCAGTGCGTCAGTAGACTGATTTCCCAAATAGTTGGTTGAAACCCTAAAACATGTAAACGCTTAAATATGTAAAAGTAATCAATATAAAACTCTGCAAAATTTCAACCATGTATCTTAAATAGGTCCTGAGAAAAATGTACCTATGTTAACATGGATGGCGATAGGGATATTCAAAATGGTCTGCTCGCCTTATGATCGACATTTTCACAACTCACGTCAATGGTTTAGCTGCGTGGACGAATTATTCTAAAATTGGAAGAACATGCTGCAACAAAGTTTTTTCGCTTTGATATAAACGATAAAGTTAAATAAATAAATGTAATTAAGTAATTATCGTAATTAGATTAGTGAGAAGTTAATAACTAATTATATTTCTTAAAACAGTACGTCAGATTTGGATGGAGTGGGTTCCTCAACTAGAGGAAACTCGTTTCACGATAACCTTAGGTTTATTGTGCCAATTTTTGATGACGCCCTTATGTGGTTATAAACCTCCACCCCTTTTGAGGTCCATTATCTCAACAAAATTAGAGTCTTTCGAAAGGTTGAGTCAAAGATAACGCGTCTTGCAGACTCTCGGATCTCTTAACAAAGTTGATGGTTTTGGTTACCGTTCAAGACTGCTACTGTTGCCAGATGTTTATTGAAGTTACCATGTCCAGTTATGAGTGTTTGTGAGCTGTTGTCGGTTCAAGCTGATCAGGTATGAATTTAGCTTAGTGCTTGGTTCTCCTATTAATCGTTTACTTTTCGCATGCCCGGGTATCTCACACCATATTCTCTGACGTCATACTCCCTTACCTAGTTGTTCACTGTGCTCATTGCCATGTTGTTGGTAACATAAAGAGTGTTCCCGAAGTGTCATCAATTTTATGCCCCTGTACTGTGTATCGGCACCTTGTTCAATTCCTCAATATAATTGCCGCTTGACAGATGGAAAGAATAATAATAATTTGTAGCATTTCGACGGTCCTAAATAGGCACAGGCAGAAATCTGTATGACTACTGCTTTGAAGACTGTACCATCTAGGCATGATGACTGTCCGTGGATGAGCGCTGTATGCGCCTTATAGGGTTCACAGACGATCAACGTCCACCAAATATCAAACCTTATTTGATCTTACCTCAATATTTTTGACAACGTAGACTATCAATCATCAGCAAGCCCACAGACGTTCAACATTGTCGTCCACATGGCATGTTGGCAATTAGGTTTGCGACCAAGTTGATTGTCTATGGGCCCCTTTAGCCCTAGCTCTGCCCATCAAAGAATCGTCTGTGTACCGGACTAGGGTTCCTTTAGCTGATCTTTGCTTTGTATGTTGTTCTTTTCTCAGTCTCCACAGTTTTCAAGGAAAATTAATAAAGATTGCTAAATGCATACTTGGTGTGCAGTGTGCTTACTTGGTAATTCATACTAGTTAGTCTGAATGCAGATTTTCTACCCTCCGACATTAGTCCTGAAAAGCAAAATATTAAATTAGATGTAGAATCTAAATAAAATACAAATTTCTTCCAAACTGTTTGAGATATCGATGCATTGTTCTCTTGAAATTAAGCATTGAAACATCGTATGACGTGATCATATTCCTATATAAAAACGTGAATTTAAGATGGCGGATAAAACTTTTAAACTAATCATAAAGTAAAACTCTTGCAATTTCTCTTTTTATTATTTCCTTTATTAATCGTTAACATACCTTTATATCGTGTAGTAAATAGTTAATTAACGTTTGATTTTCTACACTGGATTCCACGTTCACCGTGCAGGACAGAGCGCCCATAAGCCATGTTATCCATACGACAGTCTCAGCGGTACTAGCCAACTAAAAAACATCAACTCCCATGCAACGCTCGTACAGTTAACGCAACCCGCATGACAATAAACGTGATGTTCCCTGTAAATGGTAGTAGCATGTCTATTCTCCCGTAAGATGTACTGGACGGTGCACGTGGAATCGAGTGTAGTTATAGACAAGTAGCCATAACTTTCGTGGAAACTTGTCTGCCGACATTAAATATAGAACGAAACTTTTATTTTTCTCGTCCATTTTAACTTATAAAGTATAAATAAATACTCGTGTGGTTTCCTTTGACTAACACCACGTGTGCTGAAAATACAAAGTCAAATAAAACTGTTGCATTTAATGACAAGGAAATACATTACTTCAAAAGGAAACTAATAAAGGTTCATTTTAAGGTGGTTAGTTGAAGTGTTTATAACAGACTTGTTTTACCCGACTTTGCCGATCAAGCAACACGTGACTGATTTTTGCAGGATATTTAAAACGACATAATTAATCATTTATTTTGTGATTCGCCATTCCGACTACTGTTATAAATCAATATAATTTAAACAACTTACCGTCGTCAGTAGTCAAATTTGTCGTATTGTACACGACGGCCGTTTCGGAAATCAGCCGTTGTCATGGAACAATTAACACTTAACACAAAATTCACAAACATTTAAATAATTTAAAATCACATTTATTAAAAACATGGATGATTTCCTCCAAACCACTTGATAATGGCTGAATAGCCAAACGGCGTCGTGTACAATACGACAAATTTGACTACTGACGACGGTAAGTTGTTCAAATTATATTGACATTATTAAATCTTCCGTCTACAATTTTTTAGTGAGTGACATTGTGTTTGGTTAATTTACTCTTATGTAGGCTACCTATTAAAATAAGCAATCACTTAACTATTTAAGACGAAGCGTTAAAGTGCCTCAAAACCTTTTTTTTATAGGCCTACAAAACAACTTTTCCAACCACCAAATTCAAAAAGGCACTTGGAAATATTACATTTTAAATATAGCGATAACCAAACTTAAGAAAAATTTAACGAAAAATTTACAAAAACGAACTTTTTTTAATTCGCTTACAATTATTTTCTATATGCCTATGTCTAATGTCCTACTTAAATTAATGGGAAATTCTAATTCGTAGCTAAACACCTATTCAAATTATTCGGAAATTCACATTCGTAGCTAACCACCTATTCAAATTATTGGGAAATTCAAATTCGTAGCAAACCACACATTCAAATTATTGGGAAATTAAAATTCGTAGTGAACCACCTATTCAAATTATTTGAAATTCAAATGAACTAGTTATCGAGAAAATACTGAAAATAAAATGTATGTAAAATGTATGTTCTACTGATGTATAAATGTATGTTTTGTAGTTTTATCCGAAACACGATGATTATCCAAAATTGGATGGTTGGAAAACATTTATTTGGTCATTATGTTATCAAACTCCATGTCAAATGTCAAATTATTATAATAAAACAATGGTGGTAGTGTAACATTTTCCGGACATGTCGTTACAAGATATTTATCAACAAACGTACAAGCATATCAACAAACGGTACAATTGGTTGGTACCGTAATAACTACGAAATATTTCTGATCAAATCCGTACACTTTTCATTATACTAGTTTTATCTTCTCCAAGAATCGACTACCGATGTTAAACTGTCACGAATTCCGCAAACCAAGGATGACGAAGACAATGAAGAAATTGACGAAACAAACATTGATCTGTGAAATGCACGATCGCGTAAACCTTGTCTAGCAGGTGGAAGGACGGACGGCGTGTGAAGTCATCATGACCGCAAAGAATCCAAACTGTGAACCGATCGTTCCGCACCATTTCATGTCGGTCCCGCATCCTGTGTAAGCAAGAACAATGGTCCGGTGCAGACACCTTCCAATACATTCTTGATTTGCCGAGACGAGAGCTTAATTCGAGATCTCTGTACTGTACTACCTGTTTGGTGGTATCGCTCGATTAAAACGACTAATCGGGATCAAGGTCTGGATAGAGGTTAAGAAGCCAAATCGTTTAGAGACAAGTTTAGGAATCTCGTGTTTCGAGTGTCAAATCATTATCAAAAAATGGTTAAAAAACCGTACTTTAATATTTGTTTTATTTTAAGAAGAAACACCATTTTTAGGTTGCCTGAAAATACTGCAGCGTATAGTGGCCACAGAACTACAAACTCAGCGCTACGCTGAATACTAATTTATTTATACTTCCAACTCTTTTGTTTTATATAAACGAAGAATATAATTTAACTTTGTTATGTTTGTAAACCTTGTTGTCTTCTATATAACAACAGCATTCCCCAAAGCTAACGGACTAATCATGAAAAATAACTGACAGTGTTGTCTTATTTATGAACAATAACCACGAAATCTAACTGACACTGTTGCCAAATCTATAAACAATAATGATGAAAGCTGATAATGTTGCCAGGTATATCAAATTAAACCACACAGGCTAACTGATAGTGTTCCCAAATATATAAACAATAATGATGAAATCTGACAATGTTGACAGAAATATCACATTAAATGACAAAGGCTAACTGACAATGTTGTCAAATCTATAAACAATAATGATAAAAGCTGATAATGTTGCCAGATATATCAAATTAAATGACGAAGGCTAACTGACAATGTTGAAAAGTCTATAAACAATAATGATAAAAGCTGATAATGTATCAGATATATCAAATTAAACCACCAAGGCTAACTGATAGTGCTGCCAAATATATAAACAATAATTATGAAAGCTGACAATGTTGACAGATATATCAAATTAAATGACGAAGGCTACAAATCTATAAACAATAATGATAAAAGCTGATAATGTTGCCAGATATATCAAATTAAATGACGAAGGCTACAAATCTATAAACAATAATGATAAAAGCTGATAATGTTGACAGATATATCAAATTAAATGACGAAGGCTAACTGACAATGTTGCTAAATCTATAAACAATAATTACAAAAGCTGACAATGTTGACAGATATATCAAATTAAATGACGAAGGCTAACTGACAATGTTGCCAAATCTATAAAACATAATGATGAAAGCTGATAACGTTGCCAGGTACATCAAATTAAACCAGCAAGGTTAACTGATAGTGCTGCCAAATCTATAAGCAATAACGATGAAAGCTGATAATGTTGCCAGGTATATCAAATTAAATGAAGAAGGCTAACTAACAATGTTGCAAAATCTATAAACTGTAATGAAGAAAGCTGATAATGTTGCCAGGTACATCAAATTAAACCAGCAAGGCTAACTGACAGTGCTGCCAAATCTATAAGCAATAATGATGAAAGCTGACAATGTTGACAGATATATTAAATTAAATGACGAAGGCTAACTGAAAATGTTGCCAAATCTATAAACAATAATGATAAAAGCTGACAATGTTGAAAGATATATCAAATTAAATGACGAAGGCTACAAATCTATAAACAATAATGATAAAAGCTGATAATATTGCCAGGTATATCAAATTAAATGACGAAGGCTAACTAACAATGTTGCCAAATCTATTAACTGTAATGATGAAAGCTGATAATGTTGGCATATATTATATCAAATTAAACCATTAAGTATAACTGATAGTGCTGCCAAATCTATAAACAATCATAATGAAAGCTGACAATGTTGACAGATATATCAAATTAAATGACGATGGCTAACTGACAATGTTGCCAAATCTATAAAATAATAATGATAAAATCTGACAATGTTGTTATTATGAAATCTAACTGATACCGCTGCCAGATTTATAAAATTAACCATGGTAACAGTTAATAAATGAAATTAAATTGCAGTGTTTCCAAATCTATGAACAATAATGACGAAAGCTGATAATGTTGCAAGATATATCAAATTAAATCACAAAGGCTAACTGACAGTGTGGACGAATCCATAAGCAATAATGACGAAAGCTGACAATGTTGCCAGATGTATCAAATTATATCTTGAAATCTAACCGATACTGTTACCAGATTTATGAAAATTAACCACATAGGCTAACCGGTAGTGTTTAGAAATCTATGAACAATAATTAAGAAGGCTGGCAATGTTGTCAGATATATACAATTTAATCAGGAAAGCTAACTGATATTGTTGTCAGATTTACGAACATTGCTCACAAAATATACTAACAGAATTTGATTGCACCTCGGCCTCCTGCCCCGGCTCACGGGCTGCTTTGTTCCGCTTCCAGCGGAAAGCGAGTTTTCACCTTCCCCTTGCGGCCTCGTAGTATGAACTGCGCTTTGCGAGTTTACACGTCGACCCCTCAGCCTCGGATTGTTGACTACTTCACTTTGCTCGTAAAACTGTAATTTGGATGCTCGTTTATAGTTATGAGCACCAACATGTAAACTGTTTATAAACATCATATTTTGCTTCTTTAAACATTTATGATTTTATAATACAACTTGTGAAGAGTAACTTATTTTGAAGTC
>JAGFPH010004671.1:50440-70448 GCA_018207615.1 Philaenus spumarius
AATAGTCGTACTATAGTAATACAATTTTGATGAAACTTTCTTGTCTCGAGATATTTTGATTAATTACTGTGTGTGAATTGTATCACTTCGCACATGTATTAGTAAATGGATAAGTTTGTTTTTTAATAAACGAAGGTTTAATTTGTAGTTTATTCTATATTTATTTTACTTGCTGATTGATTCGTTTATTGATTTTTTATTTTTTTAATGTTGTTGGTGTGATTGTATACAAATATTGTCTATAATGGGTATAGATGGAAGAGAGGAAATTCTAGTTATAATCTTGCCCTAAATACATAACTAATCTTTCAGAACTATTCCCTCTCGTTTCATCCCTTTTTCCCCCATTCCTCGTCTCTGAGTCTCTTTTAATTAATTTTCGTTCTTTTAAAGTATACAAAATGTATATCACAACAGTTCGTTGACACATTTTACGTTGAAACAAGGATGATGTCTCTTAGCTTTTAAGGTATGGATTAAATGTATAGAAATGTTGGATTTACAATATTTTTACAATAACGTAAAAAGTGTTCTTAGAACCGCCCCCCCCCCTTCGTCGTGGTTTGATTTTAATCTGGAACAGAAATGGAAAAGTTGCGGTTGTGTTTCCATATTTTAATTCCTCTAATGCCAAGAGCGAAACAGAAGTGCAACTGTGAATATTACTTTTATATAAAAATACGAGTCCTTTAATTTAGAGACCAGACTTTCAGGTATTCATTTTGTCTTCATTCAGTTCTTTGTGAGAGTGTCGCTCTGAGAACTACGTAATATTGGATTACGTTTTAATTTTCAATATTTTACTCGTGTTAAATATCTAAGTAATTTGGCTTTTAAAGGTGGCGAATTTTCTGGAAAGAGTTTGTTAGTAAAATCTGCCACTGCCGCCAATATATTATATTTACAATACAGTAATAATCATATTTTTCTTACCAATATTAAAATTTAAAACAATAAAACGAAACAAAACTAAATAAAGTAAAATAGCTTTTAGTTTCTAGGGAACATTAAAATATAAAAGATAATGAACAGATCGAGGTAACGGGTAGAGCGTGGCAGACGTATTGTCTCCTGAGGACAGTGACGTCATACTCCAGAGTACTGACTAAGAGACAATTAAAATGTGAGTCATGCATCTTTCATAATTATTTCTGCTCGAATTTTATACAAATGTATAAAACAATAGTCAGTATTTATTAAATAACTATATATTCTTTATATAAGTTTTTTCCTCTGTTTAGTTTCCAAAGTCTAACGTCTTAGACAATATAGACAAAAAAAATATTATTTTGTTAACTACGGGATGCATTGCTGCTATTACATAGCGCGCTTATTCAATAAATGCGCAATAGCGTTTAAAAATATGTACGATGTGGCTCGAAGTGAGTGTTTCCATAGTAACAATATCAGAAAAGATTGGGCAGGTCTTTAAATTGAAAATCTATTTACCTGGATGATATTTCCTATCTCCCAAAACTTGATCTTCTATTTCTTCTTCAGAACCCAGCTTTCACAATAATTCAGAAGGTTGCCACTCTTTTTGCTATTTCAATATGAGAACTTATTTCTTCTTACAACGTGTACATATATGTATTTTCCCCTGCTTAGCAGCTTTTCCTCTTCTGCCTCCTTTTCTGTTTACGTAGGACATTGAGAGTAGCTAAGATACCTTTTTACTTTCTCACTATACTATAGTATAGAGAAAGTATAGTGATCGCAAAAAAAAATCGATGTTGAGAGTTTTGTGGAAATATCCGTTTTGGGACCCCCTGAGTACAAAAAAGTGGTTTTTACAAAATGTCTGTCTGTATGTATGTCTGTATGTATGTATGTATGTCTGTATGTATACAAAGCTAGAGAGAAAACTATTCGATCGATTTCAACCAAATTTGCACCAGACATGTCAAGTAGGCCTGTATAGATGCACGAAAAAGGGTTTTGAAAATTTTTGAAAAACAACCCCCTTTTTGGCCAAAAAACATCCAAAAAATCAGTTATTATTTTTTTATAAAAAAACGGCTCTAACGATTTTGATAAAATTTGGCTTATTTGTAGCCTTTAATGTGCCCTACAATATGAAAAAACCCGCATCTTTCTAAAAATTCTCGTTTAGCTAATAATAATAACTGATTTTGGGGGTTTTTTTGGCCATTAAGGGGGTTGTTTTTAAAAATTTATCAAAACCATTTTACGTGCATCTATAAAGACCTAATTGACGTGTTTGGTGCAAATTTGTTCGAAATCGATCAAATAGTTTTCTCTCTAGATAATAATAATAATAATAATAATTAGTAAATCTCCAACTTTAATTAAAGTATACAAAGCTAGAGAGAAAACTATTTAATCGATTTTAACCAAATTGCACCAGACATGACCAGTAGGCTTGTATAGATGCACGAAAAAGGGTTTTGAAAAATTTTGAAAAACAAACCCCTTTTTGGCCAAACAACCCCCAAAAAATCAATTATTATTTTTTATAAAAAAACGGCTCTAACGATTTTGATAAAATTTGGCTTATTTGTAGATTTTAATGTACCCTACCATATGCAAAAACCCGCATCTTTCTAAAAATTCTCGTTTAGCTAATAATAATAATAATAATAATAACTGATTTTTGGGGGTTTTTTGGCCATAAAGGGGGTTGTTTTCAAAAATTTTCAAAACCTTTTTACGTGCATCTATAAAGTCCTAATTGACGTGTTTGGTGCAAATTTGTTCGAAATCGATCGAATAGTTTTCTCTCTAGATAATAATAATAATATTTATTAGTTAATCTCCAACTTTAATTAAAAAAACTCTCCTACCCCACCCTACAAGTCACTGTGAATCTGTTTAGTAATTTAAATATGTTTGTGAGAAAGTATGTGCCAGTTCCTGGTACCGTTTATTCCATTATTCCCGACTAACAGGCATGGCTTCAAGGCGTTCTTTGATCTATGCTATTATTACGAAGCTGCTACTCACTTGGCTCTAATTCTAATGAGAGGGTACAAACATATATCATAGATACATACATAAACATCTATTTTATTCTGAAGATCTACTACATTACATTTGATTCTACACTGTGTGAAAACTAAAATCAACCTTAGTCTAAATCTTACTTTACACTACGGGCCAAACTGAGCTTAAATTTCGACTCCCAAAATAATAATCCTTTTTAGGATAAATAGCCCAGTCGGTGTACGTCACAACTACCAGTAATTTGCAATACGGCTGATTTTTTTGTATAAGTACCTTAAAGTATGTAGATTAATATAAAAAAAAAACGTTTACCGGTCTATCAATTTCCCAAAGACGAAAATAAAAACGAAAAAAATTTTATTTCGATATTCCTTAATATTTCAAGCTGGGATGAAGATAAATAAACATAAAAAATACCACCGTGTAAGGGAAGTATTTTTCAATAAAAAAGGTCATATGTATTTTTTTCGTCCGAGCAATGGTTTGTCTGGAAAAATTCGATAATGCAGGTATGTATTTCGCAGCCGCGCGACTCGGCCGCACGGCTAAAGACCTATTTTTTGAAGCGCGACCCAGAACGTTATAAACTATTGCATAGTTATAATGCTTTAAATAAATAGTGGTAATAGGGCGTTTTCAAAATGAAAGTGTCAGCTTTACGATGGCATGTTTTTTTTATTACACATAATCATCTAACAAATTACCCAAATCTATATACCGGTATATAAAAGCGAAATACCACTCATAACAATTTCTCAGAAACTACCCAACGGATTGGAATAAAATTTGGTATGTAGCTTCCTCTAGGGCCATAGGTGCTTACTAAGAAAGGGTTTGAAAAAATTCGAAATTTTAGGGGTGTTTGGGGGATCAAAGTTATTAAAAAACGATTTCTTCAAAACTACTGAACGGATTGAAATGAAATTTGGTATGTAGCTTCCTCTAGCGCCATAGGTGCTTACTAAGAAAGGATTTGAAAAAATTCGAAATTTTTTGGGGGTTTGGGGGATCAAAGTTATTAAATCACGATTTCTCTAAAACTACTGAACAGATTGGAATGAAATTTGGTATATGTAGCTTCCTCTAGGGCCATAAGTGTTCACTAAAAGAGGGTTTTAAAAAATTAGAAATTTTAGGGGGGTTTGGGGGGTAAAAATTACTAAATCACGATTTCTCCAAAATTACCGAACATATTGCAATGCAATTTGGTTTGTAGCATCCTCTAGGGCCATAGGTGCTCATTAAGAAAGGGTTTCAAAAATTCGAAATTTTAGGGGGGGGGGGTTTGGGGTGATCAAAATTATTAAATCTCAATAAATCAAGGTTTTTCGATATTTTTCGACTTTGGGAAATCGATAGATTGGTAAACTTTTTTTATATTTATCTACGTACTTAAATGTACTTATAAACAAAAATCAGCCGTATTGTAAAATACCGGAACTTTTGGTCTAAAATTACCCCTACCGACTGGCCTAAAACAACTCTCTAAATATATAAACCCACACAAACTGATTCTGACCGAGAATTTACATAACACAATTGTCCCTCTAATATTTATTTACAAACTTTTCAATCACCTTTACTCTGTCATGGCAGCTCTCTTGCCCTGACGTCCATCAGGGCTATGATACTTCACGGGAAAAGTATCTCTTGTCTCTCTTTGACACCCACGCCGGCGTCTACACCCCGAAGGCCCCGGTCTCCCAGACCTTTCTTCTCATCCAAGAACCTTTCCCAAAAGACCGGTGAAAGAACACAGCGGGGGGTTAAAGGTAAAACTACCCAAGTCCACTTTTTTTGGAAATTGAGATATTTCACCCAGTTGCATAACATGTTAAGATGCATGAAGTGGTAAAATCACCCAAATCCAATTCTGTTTGGCAACTTGATTACTATACAGTGTTCCATTTACTTATCCTTGAAACTCAAGTTTTGTTAGTGGTAATAAGACCCAAGTGCATATAGGTAGTTTTACCACAAGAGAATGTGCACAAGGAAATGTGCCCTATAGCAATTATACCAATGGTCAAACTACCCAAATCCACATAGCTAGTTTAGTTTGATTCTAGTCTAGGATTTGGGTATTATTCCGACAAAGATAAAGAATACGTCCGAGACTATTCAGATGAAAGCAGATGACAAATTATAGCTGCAAAAAACTCCAAAATGATTGATTGCAGTAAGTGTTTTTTTAAGTGTACTGAACATTTTACGGAAGAAGATCGACGATGAATTTGTCAAGAGTTCACAGCTGCTTTCTTTGATAAACACAAATACTTTATCTTAACCAGAATAAAATGTTGTGATGTTGAAAGGAAAAGGAAAGAATCAGATGAAGAAAGACCTGAAACAAAGTTTAGTTATGTGTATACTTCTTTACAAAGTAATGAAGAAAAACGAGTATGTGAAACCTTTTTCTAAGCACACTTTGCATCAGTAATGGTTCGTTAAAAACGGTACTTGCCAATAAGTCTCCACTCAGTGGCACGTTCGTCGGGAAGGACAACAGAGAGCATAAAACGGGTAATGGTTAACGGTATTTGCAATGACACGTTTACACATTACAGCCTGGGAGGCCTAGGACCATCAACCTGAAGCAACTGTACTCAAACCAGTTACCAATACCAGAGGACAAAAAGAAACATGTTCTTAAGCTTTGTCGAACTGGAATAATTCCAAAAGATTACCACCAATGGTTCTCATCTAAGAAGTCCACGAAAGATGCGGGAGCAGTGAAACTCCTGAGCTGTAACTTTTCAGCTGTTTAAACTCTTTTTTCTGCTGTTGTGTTGTTTCAGCTGTCTGTTAATTAACATTAAACTCAATTAATTCAAAGTAATCTGGCTTTTGGTAACCATATTTCTACCATTAGTAGTTTGGTCAATAAAAAAGGGTTTTTCTGTACCTACATGGTTTTTTCTTAATTTTTCCCTATAATTTAGCACCGCTTGGGTATTTTTACCTCTAATATTGAAAACCGGTAAAACTACCCAAGTCCTGTTCAAAAACTGTAAGTACCCAACCCTTTAAGTAATGTTTATTTATAAAAAGAGTATAAGTTGTCGTGTGGAAACAAATTTAACACAGTCTAAATCTTTTGTGAATTTACATTCACATTTGCAACTTTATTTTAGCTCTCCTGTAAAATTCATTAAATGTGACTTGGGTAGTTTTACCTTTAACCCCTCGACAGTTTCTAATGTGTTCTCCATATTTAAAAACTCTGTCCCCCCTCTCAGTTTTCCCCTTTTTGTCTTTGAATTCTGATGATGGCTTACTTATAAATGCTATTCAGCGATTTTATTACACAACTTCAACTCTATATTACATAATTGTGCAACTCTTGTGTCAAGTTGTCAGCAACTCATTCTATTTCGTAACAATATCCTCAAACAGCAGTCTCGTTTAATATGCAGTCGAGTAAAATGTGGTCTGCATCTTAGATTACTCTATGTTTAAATTTCGTGCAGATATATTTAACCCCACAAGCTTCGTCCTATAGTTTTCGAAGCCTACCTGTTTGTAATTGGTGCAGTCTGACAGCTGCTTAATCAGGCAATTATCTTACAATACTGGCTTTCAAATTTCATCTGGTGTGTTATCTTGTTTCCTTTTGGGTGTCACTTACTTTCCTTTTCGGGTCAAGTAGATCTTAGGAACAACTTGTGCGACCACAATATTCAGAGAATGTACTTGCAAGTCTCAATGCACGTCTTGAACGCACTAGAAACAATTACTTCTTGAACGCCTCCTACTAGATGTCCAATCTGTATATCAGGATAGCTTGCATTGTACGGTTTCATCAAACCAATCTCGCATAGAAGATCTGAGTAGCACAGTGGTTAAAGACGTTCATCCGGTATAAAACCGTTGGAATCTCGAACAGTGTGTACGTTTCAGCGCAGTTACTGGCTTTCGGTTTTTGACCTCCGACGCTTAACGCGTGTATCTGTGAGTCTGTGTATCTGTGGCATCTTAGTTCCCAAACGGATGAAGCGATTTTGAAAGTTTTTTTTTTTAAGTGACTTGATCGAGAGTGTTCTTAACTACAATGCAAACAACTCTGTTCAGCCTTTCGGGGGTTTTTAAATTTGTAATTTATCAGTTACATAAGAGAATTCATGTTATGGTTGTACTTAAGTACATAGTCACTCTTGTTGGTGTATCTGTTCGGTTAGCATACAGTAGGCAGGTTCCACACAGAGAATCTTCCGCTACAATTGATATACAGAATACTGCATCTTGTCTAATGTATAACCATACGTACAAAGGACACGTGACACAAAGGATCCTGGTGCAGTTGTGCGATCAGTTGTACATATTCTAACCGTATTGTAGTACAAAGGCAAAATGATGGTCTCTTTAACTTGGGACACTCCAATATTGTTTTACTAAATTAATATTTAACTTTATTTTAATAGTTAGCTAAACCACTGACTATTGATCATGTTCAGCTAGACACGAAACAAAGCGCCAATAATTGTTTCGTTTAGCGAAGTTATACGTTCAGGCACAGTGAAACGACGCTTTCGAAAGAGAGAAAAGGTTACAGTAATAGACCGATTGAATAGGTTCTTTCGTCCTTGAAGATTATTGACAACTGTGGAACTTTTTTTAAATCGCTGATATATGGATTTACATGTTCTTCCATCTGGTGTGGAGAAAGCAGGGTCTGTGTGGTGGTTTCTTAAATTGGTTAGGACTTGGCTCTTTAACACTGAGAATAAAATTTTTATAAGTACGTAAACATTGTATTATTTGTAATTATGTTTACATTCTAAATTGTGTAATTAAGTTAAATTAAATTCAGTTTTTAGTGCAACTGCTGTAAATATCCTCTTTTGTTCTTGGCAAATTGTATAACATTTTCTCTGATGTTCCTACACAACAGGGTTTTCGTTTAGGGGTATCTAATTTTATTTTCAGTCTAAATTTATTCTATGTATGCTTGTTTGATTAGCTACTATTTTTCTGTACATTTTAAACCACTTTTGTTTGTTGTAATGACATATGACAAAAATTATAGAATATAGTAAATTCCCCTGAAGTGTACGATAAATAGTTTTGAGTACGATGGCAGAATGGCACAATTCTTTACTAAATAAATTTTAATCTACAGCTAAATTTTTCTTTTTTCAACTTTACCCGATGAGCAAAAAAACCCGATGAGCATTTTTGAATCGATTCTCTTTGATCCGCCATTCCCTAAGTGTTGAACGCTGAAAATTTTGTTTTTTATATACAATGGTAGTAATATTGTAAATTTGTTGTAAGTAGAAAAAACAATGGACCTTATTTCGAAACAGTGTTTCTATTAGATCTTCCATTGAAAAGATGAACAAATTAGTGTAAGGGGTAAATATATTAAATACCGTATATATAAATTGTATAGTCTCGTACGAAAACAAAGTGGAGATTATTTTTCACTGATATTTCTTAGCTTTCAGACATTATTTGGATGCAAACTATCAAATCACAATAGTCGAGGCCTCCGGTTAGTTTACAGATATTGGCTCTTGCATGGAAAGCCAAAGGCGTCAAATGCTGTGTTTGAAATTATGTATACTAATATTATAAAGAGGAAAATTTAGTTTGTTTGTCTGTATGTAACGGGTAATCTCTGCAACTATTGAACTGATTTAAAAAATAGTTGTACTAATAAAATGCTACACTATCCCTGACTAACATAGGCTACAATTCATTTTGATACAAAAATTTTTTACTTCAATATTTATAAATTTAGTCGGAAAAAATCTTAGATTAGGCCTAGAATGAAGAACCAACATATGTATTTACATTTATTATTATAGCAACCAATTGAAATTACAGATAAAACAGCTGTTTACTCCAATATTTCCATTAACAGCTGATTTCAAACTTTAAAGAAATTATTTGTATTTCTAACTTTTAGGTTAGGTTTTTATTAAAGTGTAGACTTGAATCTTGCTGGTTCTTTTACCCTTCATTATAACTGCTGTTATAAAATATACAAGACAATTTGATTTGAACAGTTAACATTATTTACCACCTTTAGCTTTGGGGTTATTATTAATTCTACACCTTCATTATAAAGAAATGATAATATGAGTACGTGTATAGACATTTCCAACGGGGTTATCGTGCTGAGCACTCATAAAATTCCGCTAGTTTTATACATTTTGCCCAGAACAGAACAAATTGGAATGTTTTATGTCAATCAACACAAGTAGGTAATTTATTTTAATTATAAACACTTTGAAAATATCTTAATTATTTTAATAAATTAATAATCACAATCCGGCTGTTATGACGGAGTATATTTCATACGGAGACAGAAAAAGAGATTAAAACAAAAATAAATAAAGGGAAAGAGCTTTTAGTTTCTAGGGAACATTAAAATATAAAAGATAATGAACAGACCGATGTAACAAGGAGACTGTATTGTCCTTGAGATCTGTGACGTCAGAACTGTCTTGTCAGAGGAGATAATTGTGATGCATCTTTTCTAAATTTATATATTTCTTCTTACAATAAAATTTTAATGTTTACATTTTGTTTAATATGCATCAACCTCAAATCTATATTTTGTATTTGGTTTTAGGATTTCGTACCCTTATAAATTACACCATTTGTTCGTCTGTTGTAGTGCGGTGTTTGTCATATTAATTTTGTAGTAATTATTTTACATTATTTAACGGAATTATGTAATATTTCGTACTTTTTATTATTGTGCTAGTTGTTATTTACAGAATTTCTAACAACAATTAATTTAGTTTAACTCTGCGATGTTCCCATTGGTATCTCCCACTATTGTTCATAAAACACTATGTTAAAGGGTTGAAAAAATTTAGTTAAGCCTTCTTTCTATGTTAGTGTTGTCCAGCAGAAGCAAACCCACAAACATAGAAGTGCAGAAGAAAAGAGAAATACACATCGATTTAATGTACATACCCAGCCATTCGGCTGAATCCTGTGATCCACTGGACCACGCTTTTACCTTTCCATTAATCCGAGGTCAGGTCTCGTTAACACCTTCTTATCTCTAAGCACTTGGAGAAGATTAGGGAATCAATATTCTCTCTAAGTCATAGATATAAGTTTGTAATGACTACCCAATGTTTTAAATAGTTTATCTAAAGCAGTTATTTTTACCATATTAAACGAGCCCTGGAACCGGCAGAAGGTCATTTATGACCTTCTCTCAGGCGCAGAACGCAACCATTTGGAACATTAGCGAAAATTTGCATATATTTGCATAATCGATAATTTATTCCACTTAAAATCATCTAATAGTAATAAAACCGGTATCGTTAGAAAGGTAATGAATTAAACTATAATTTTTGTATTTACAACTTTTTAGTAAAACGTATATTTACATACGTAATCACCGTTTCAACATTTTAGTATGCAAATCAGCTGTGATTCACGCATCAATGAACTCCGTATACTGTCAAGACTTTGAGTCATTTTCAACGGTCTGCAACTCATCACAGAAGTCATTTATGAAGAAGGTCATAAAAGCATTGAATTCAGCAGACGATTCTCTTTAAAATGGTGTCTTCTTCAAATCACATGTTACTTTGAAAACAGCTGTTCTACAGGATTTACGGTGAAAGCTTGTAATTGGTCATAGATTTGGCCAATATGCAAGCCTGTTTAGAATCGATTCTTACGGTCTTATTCGATATATCCCTAAAGTGTACAATATATGGTTAAAAAAAAAACTCCACAGTTTTTATCTATGTCCAATTCAATATATTTAGATTTCATAGGTTGGTACTAAAGTATGCTGAAAGTTGACTGCTAAATTGAGTCAAATCCCGTCGTCGAGTTTGTGTTATGTGTCAGTTATGACATTTGTTTTGTGTTATTTTATGGTTATTACAGTTTATAAAATAGTGTTATATTGTATTTTAGTTATAAATAAATAAGTGTAGATTGTGTTTGAGTGAAATTCGGCTTAAAACGGTGTTCTAATAAAATGATAAGTGAAGAAATAAGGTTTTAGGTTAAATAGCCGATTTGTTATTTTTGATTTTTAATTACAAAATGTAAAGTTATTTGAAACTGGGTAGAATGATATTCGATTATACATTTCATTCTCGAGTTTTTGGTATATAAAAAAAAATATTGTTTGAAGTAAAAAATGTATAGGCCTAGTCATTTTGAATTTAGTCATGATTTGCAGGTTATATGGTAAAAACGTTCAAAGTGTAATTTTGAACTAAACAATTGTGAAAATGAAATATATTTTTACATATTTCTATTTAGAACTAAATTACAAAACGTTTGTGTATTTTGAAAAAAAATACTAAATAGTTTTAATATTTTTCATGTAGGCATAAAGTTGGTTTTTTCCTTCCGTTTCTGAACATGTTTTGCTTTCTAAGCTAATAACTTTTACAATTTCAAAAGAAACAAATTTTTAGTAGTATATTTGAATTCTTTGAAGTTTCTTCTACAAAAAAAGCTATGGAGCACCTTTGGATTGGGGTTCATTTACTATTTTTGGCGATTTTTTAAAAATATGCTTGCAAAACGCTAAAAACCAGCTTCCCAATTTTCGCTATAGCATTGCCAGTTCTAGGGTAATTAAATGTGTTGATGTACTGTTTTAATAATGTACAGTACATTAAAGAAACTGAACGCAATTTGTGGTACAGATTGGTCAGAGGAGCCTATTTCTCGCAGCGGTAGTGAAAAGTAATAGTGAGGCTGGAGAGACTGCACAAGTATTTGTTCGTATTGCAGTTCTGCCAATTCAACGAGAGCTAAATATAACACGTGATGAAGTATCAGTTGCTTTGGATAAAAGGATCAGAACATTTAGCTTTGTCAGTATGGTAGGATTTCTGTAAAAATGTATTGTCTAAAAGGTTGACTTGCACCATGATCTCTTTTGTGGTCCCAGTCTCTATTCGTCATGAAACACTCATATGTTTCTGAAGAAGTGATAAACATTTACGAGAAGGAAATGTACTATGTGTTATAGATTATTATATTAAGAAAACAGTTATTTGTAACTAATTTCTTATACGATGCAAGTACTATCTTAATTAAAACATCTATTAGTATCTTTTGAATCCTCGCCCAATATCGTAGTAAGCTATTGGATTCAGCTGTGTGTATGGTAGCTCCGCTCTACCTTGACATTAAACTTGCTAGGATACTATCTTACTTTCGTTAAAATAACACTCTCCTGATTTACGATTAAATTCAACAAAGCCCTAGTATATAACCAGAGTTCATCTTCTAAGAAGTGTTTGCTTTTGATCTTTTAGTTTATACAGCCTCAACTTTATGCATTCTTCAAATGTCTATCCAAGAGGTATGCAATCAGGTCGCTTTTGGTCATGGTTTTTGATAATAGTCGCAATTTATCCGTAAATGTTTGTTTGAAAGTTGCTCAGTCGTAAACTGACATCTGAGCAACTTTTCACAAAATATGTTCTTTTAAAGAAGCTGCTTTTATTATCTAGTTTATGTTGAACATGTTTTGTCTGGTCGTGTTTCAGTTTTGGAAACTTTATAACAGGAATAGACTTACACAAGTCTACATTGAATGTATGGTCAAACCTTGTATATACAAATAACTACATTTATATCCTGTATATTATTTAAAAGAAATGCCACACATCGAGTAATCGATTTTCTGTATTTCAGAAACAGTAATTTTAGAGTATCTGAAATTTTTCATAATGACTAATTTTATGGCTTACGGGCTTCAAAAGAAATATTTTGTTTGAATATTAAAAATTTAACTTAAAAAGAGGGGTTTTTTTTAAATCGTTGAACAATCTCAAGTTTCAACAGTAGGAGATATTTGTTTGGGAGAAACTAGAAAGGAATAAACCAAAACCAACAGTCAGAAAACTTTACAGCAGAGAATTTAATACAAAAGAATCTTCTGTGTGGTGCTACGAGGTCACACATAATATGCCTAAATACCGTGACCTTCACGTAATGTTCAAGTTTAAATTATCGTTTGTCCAGGTGTTTTATTGAAGATGTTATCAGTGGTATTATGTTCGCCATGTTATTACAGTTTAGGCATGTGATACTTTATAACACATTTTTCAAATTAATTACTAGGTCTATATATATAGTCTCAAAATGTAATATTTTAAATAAATTATGTATCTGGAATGACTCGTTTATTGCTTTTCATATCTTTTATCGGAAGTAAAGTAAATCGGAATTTACAGCTCTTTTAATAATTAAAATTAAATTTCTTTACCGTTTTTTCTTTATTTTTTTAATATAAATTCTTATAGTTATATTGTTATTTCATTTGCGATTATTTTTGTGCATTATTGGTAATCTACACAAATAATGAGGTTAACAGTTTTGTAATTATGACACTGATTTTTCCTTCATTTCATTATTTTCTTTTGATATTTCCAAAGTCAGAGAAAGTGATGTATAAAAATACAAATTTGTAGGACAACACTTTATTGTTGACCACCGTATTTTAAATTGTATTGAAATGGCATATAGTGTTTTAAATTTATTTTCTAAACTGATTAAAAATTTCGCCTATATGCCCTTGCTTCACCTGCGTTTTACAATATCTTACATAGTATTACATGATCTTACCAAATTCGTAAGGGTACAACATGACATAAATAAATATGCATTTATAAAGGGAGGTTTAACTCGCACTTGACTGAATAGTTTTGTTGATCTATTAAATAGTTTCAGCAGGAAAACATGTGCAACATTTCATCATTCTTTCTTTGTGGGACTAAGCAATGATTGAAAATGTGCAAGATTTTGTAAAATAAATACGACTCGAGTGATTTTTATTGCGTAGGTTGGCCGAGTGGATAGAAGCATTCTGATGCAACACATTTGTATGTGACGATCGATTGACCTGCGATATACGCTGCTCCTCCTTCTTTATTAATTTAACTGATATGAAGTAAATATGTTACGAAAAACCGAATTCATAATTTATAATCAATAAAAACACAGTAAGCTGGCTAAACTTTTGAAAATAAATCAAAACAGTGTTTTATTTGTGACTAAAACAGCCTATAAAATACATCAATTCGTTTTGTGACAGTAATCAGTTTTTTGTCTTTCATAGAAGTTTAAGCTAAATTTGTACTAATTCGAGTACATCTTAACTGTCAGAAAATTTTTATTATTTCAATAACTGTTGTAAAAAATAGTATAAATGCTTAATATTTAGATTAGAAGGACGTTATAGAAATATTAAGTTATTCTGGTCAAAATACCAGACAAAGGGTTGAATGTATATTTTTCTTTATTCATAAAAACTTACATTTTATTGTAAACAAAACGCTTGCTGACAAATTTTGCTGGCACATATAAAATTAAATAAATAGACACTCCTCTAATTGCATATTACATCTATATTCAACTAGCATTACTATCATTTCCACTTTGGCGTTTGCTGTACGACATTTCAATTCTCAGAGCGACACTCTCACAAAGAACTGAATGAAGACAAAATGAATACCTGAAAGTCTGGTTTCTAAATTAAAGGACTCGTATTTTTATATAAAAGTAATATTCACAGTTGCACTTCTGTTTCGCTCTTGGCATTAGAGGAATTAAAATATGGAAACACAACCGCAACTTTTATATTTCTGTTGCAGATTAAAACCAAAACCACGACGGGCTGTTCAGAACACTTTGTACTTTTTTGTTGTAAACGTTGTCGTTTCAATGTTTCTTTTCGCATTTTATTTATTTTAAGAACTGCTAGCAGAACTATCTTTCTAGAAACGTATAGTTTTTCCGAAGAAATGTTATTCGCTTTTTTCATATCTAGGAGCAAGGAAACGATATTCGCCCTTGATTGATTGGTAAATTAGGTACGACCATCAGGTCCCATCTTCCACTTAACCCATACACAATCAAAATTTGTATGCACATTTATACTTTCAAATTAACCCTAAAACAAAACAAAAATACATTTGATTATTCAAACACATAATAAAGACAAAGAAAAGTGCACAAATAAATGCGTGCGGTCGTTGGATACCCGTCAGGAACAAAGTTCATCACGCATTTTCTTCAATTCTTTTACCAGCCTTAACGACAACTTACACACATAATTTTAATCTTTCAGTTGCCGTTTATTATCAGTTTTTTTTTTTTATACAAATATTTTTACTGTTTCCATACGTTTAATGTTATTATAATAAACTTGTAGAATTAATTATAACATCAGCTAATAAGGTAAACACAGTTAAATGTCCATTGAATATAAATACATTCAATAAACATAAAATGTTGGTTCATCAGTCTAGGCCTAACCTAACATTATTGTGTTTATGTTTAATTTAATGTACCTGTCTTAACTCCAACGTAGACTTAAAATTACTTTCTAGGCCTAACCTAAAATTATTGGATGCATGTTGCCGTTAAGGCAGGTAAAATAAATTAACTATACACACAATAATTTTAGGCTATGCCTAGACTGAAGAACCAACATTTTATGTTTATTGAATGTATTTCAGCGCTTGACGAAAATGTCTGAACTACGCCGGACGGAACCGATCGTCTCTTAATTTAAATGGATTAACTAAAACACATGTATCTTGAATGTATTTACATTCATTGCCATACATAGAAACCAATTTGATAAAGCTTTTTCGTTACTCGTATTTTATATATTTTATATTTATTGTTTATATAAAAACAAACTAATAATAAAAGGCAATTGAAAGACTAAAATTATATGTGTATGTTGCCGTTAAGTCTGGTGAAAGAATTGAAGAGAAGGCGTGATAAACTTCGTTCCTGACGGGGTGTCATGGCCGCACACATTTACTTTTTTCACTGTAATAATGTGTCCGAGATCCAACACATTCTTTCATTAATCCATACTAAAAATATATATTTCATTACCATCGTGGTTAATGTTACAGGTTAGATGGTTAGTTCGGTTTATTGTAAAAATGAAGCGTTGGTACCTTGTTGGTATTATAATTTTGATAATACTTTTAAGATGGCTGGCGGTACTAAATAATCATAACTCGGTCAATTTTGAATAAAATTTACAATCAGCTAAAAAATACACACTGATCTTTCTGTCGCACAGTTCCTAACTTTCTAAAGAAGAATTCTTTACTTGTTAGAGCGCCCACACATACCCATCTAAGGTACTCTCTACTATTTGGTAACTAAACATTTTCTTTAAAACTTATACTTGTATTAAACAGAAGTATATTGTCTTAATGTTTTTTAACTCCTAAAAAGCAACTGTTTTTTTAAAACAGTACAGGTTTTTTTTATTTTACATGTATTTTTACGAATATCTACTTATAAACTCAACTGAGAACCTCCTTGGCCTAAAACTGGATATGGCAACTCGTCTAGAAATTACGCATGGAATAAATCATATTTCCCACTGAAATCTTATTGTCTAAATATACGCAACCGTCCCACAGAACATTACTAAATATCGTTATCTAATCGTGTGAGCTGTTACTCCAATAACGCCTGAGAACTGTGTCACCGTTAACTGATGTGGGTAAACCTGCTTCCATTGATACTTCGACGTAGTGCGGATTGCATACACGTACCGTGAAAGGCGTAAGAATAGTTTAGTACAGATAGTGGCTACCAGGTAGCGACAGCTGCTGGTTGAGTTTTAAAATATATAAACCGTGATTGTATGTATACTTCTTTTACGTGTTATATTTGAACAAATATAATATGATGTATTTTAATATAGTTAATTTTTTCGGTGTAAAAATATAGAGTGGTTTATACCACATGTCCTGTTTTAAAATTACCTTTATATTTTTCTTATTAGGAATATTTTATATACTTGTGCAACATATTTAGATACTTTGGCACTCACCAGTATTGTTTCATAAAAAGTATATTAATATAGTAAATAATAAAACTAACATAAAAAAGTCGAAGATAAGATTTAATTTTATAAATGGTTATGCACGTCTTACAGTTTGTTTTGGAACGAAGTTCCTTAACGCGGGTTGCGGAAGGAACAAAATATAATGCGTAACGAAAAAGTGATATTAATTGGTTGCTATGGCAATGACAGATATAAAATACGAGTAACGACAAAAGCGTTACTAAATTGGTTGCAATTGGTAAATACATTCAAGAAACATGTGTTTTGGTTCATCAATTTAAATTAAGAGACGATCGGTTCCGTCCATCGTAGTTCAGATATTATAGTCAAGGGCTGAAATTTTAGGTGAGGCCTAACCTAAAATTATTTTATATATTATGTTTAGTACGACATACTAAACATATACACAATAATTTTAGGTTAGGCCTAGACGGATGAACCAAAATTTTATGTTTATTAAATATATTTCAAATGAATGGATATTTAACTGTGTTTACCTTCTTAGCTTTGATGTTATAATTAATTCTACACCTTTATTGTAATAACATTAAACGTATGGAAACGGTAAATATTTTGTATAAAAAACAAACTAATAATAAACGGCAACTGAAAGATTAATATTATACGTGTGTGTTGCCGTTAAAGCTGGTAAAAGAATTGAAGAAAATGCGTGAAGACCTTTGCAATAGCATACGGCAAACCTTCTCAACTTTGAACGAAATTAAGGTCTCCAATTAATTAAACTTCTAGAAGATGCTACAATTTTCTTTTGTTGGAGATTTCAATACCAGTTGTTATCCAATTTAATGTCATGTTTACTTTAATGTTTCTGAAAGTTTTGTTTATTGTTTCCAACGGGAAAGTTCGATAAACAACAAGCATACAAAATTTCTTTGTAAGCTATTATAATTTATATTGTCATCTACTATACTATCAAAATAAAAACTATATTAGATGTAATATCAATAAGAATTATTTTTCATTTGCCTCATTGAAAATAATTTCTCTAGTAACTGATTTGATAAATATTTTATTGATTCAGGCGTATTTGATAAAACTTTGTCCTGAACTGGTAAACTGATAAATTAATCGTGTTTGGTGATATGACTTATTTTGACATTCACACTACAGTTTCTGCAATGTTGTCGATTTTCGTTTCGTTTCTCTTCCATATTCAGGTTGGCTCATTTAAATTTAGACTAAAACCACTGCTCTCTGTGTAGTCTCATTTAGTTTTGACGAGAAATAAGTATTTTAGTTCTAAAGGACATTAAACTTTTTAGGCGGGGTGATATTTATTAGGGGTGTGCAAGATCTCGAAACTCTCGACTAGGAACAAGAAATAACTCAATATCGTCTCGATCTCGTTGTCAAGAATAAAATTCATTTCTCGCTTATATTTTTCTCGATTCTGCCATAAATTTCTCGATACATTTTAAAAATCTCGAGTTTTATTTTAGGTCTTTTTAAACAACTTAATATGTTACATTAGAATGAAAAGAAGATAAACAAAACATTTCCAAACATCTCAACACAAGGAAGTGATTAGGATATCGCAATATCTTATTTAAATTACTTGATACTGACGAGAAATAACTTAGCATAGTAGAGATTGAGTTTTATATAACCTTGGTTTTTAGTAAAATAAATAATGGCAGTTAATTACTTAACTAAAAATAAATATAATTATATAAAAATTAATATTTTGCATATGTAGTGTAAAGCATATTAACATATTAATCAATAGTCTAAACTGTTAAAGTACATATTATCTAAGAGATACATTATATTTGTAATAGCTTTCATAAACTTAGTAATAATAGCAAATCAAAAGAAAGTTAACTTATTAATAATTAACTTATCCCATATATACATTATATTAATTTTGATAATGTAAAAAGCTATATATGATACTTCTCACTCTCAACTTGAGATTAAAATTTTGGTTCATTCTCGTTACAAAAACGTTAATCTCGCTATTTCTCGATCTCGATAAATTGTATTTAATAAATTCTCGTTTCTCGCTCGTTCCTAAACCTCAGCTCTCGTCTTTTTCTCGATCTCGATAATTTTTATTGAACAACATCTCGTTCTCGTCTCGAATTCAAAAAGTCAATCTCGCACACCCCTAATGTAAAGTAAAATTGTAAAAGTCTATAAATTTTTTTGTAATGTTGAGTTTTTTCCACAGTTTATATGTATGAGAGAATATACAACTTGAATTTAAAATAATTACTTCCTTTTTGTGTTTTGTCCATTTAAACTAATGACGCTTGTATTAGGCTACAGGCGAATTGTTAGTCAATATTATCTGTTTTAAAAGCTACTTACTACAGCCTACAAATTACACTCCATCATCACAACATTCAATCACGATTAGGGTAGTTTGGATTTTCAAAATGACGAAAATAATCAAATCAGTCGACAACGTTCGATGTCACAAATCCCACTCAACGTTCAACGCTTCTATTACCAATATTCGATAATAAAACCTGTGAAAAAGCTTTCGCAAAAAAATACTTCAATCGCTCGCCTACAAAATGACATCAATGCCGTACCTCATTATTTGTCGAAAAACAAAAGCTTTCAAAATTGCATTCCACATTGTAAAATTTCATTGGACGAGGACTGTTTATAAACTGCGATTTTATTTCATCAACCTCAGGATTAATTTCCTACTTGTAAATAACATGTCATAACGGAACCAAAAATGTAAACGACATTGTTGGCGATCTCATCGTTTACCGCAGATTATGCATTAACATTTAATTGCATATCTTCTATCTGAGTGACTGGTATAATACGACGAGCAAATTAAGTAACTTAAATTAAATTAATTGTAGTTGGTCACTTCAAAATCTATTAATTTGTTTACAGATTTTAAACGCTCTTTAACCTATGCTTGACAGTTGGAAAACAGCTGAACCTTTTGAGTTGTTGTAACTTTAAAGTACCACAATGCATTGTTTACGTATAATACTTTTTGGTCCTAGTACAATACAATATTTGTAGGTCATAATACCATAAAAAAAGTCATTGATTATTGAATCACCTTCAGTTTTTTGTACGTAAACAATGCATGCGGTACTTAAAAGTTACAATGACTCGAAAGGTTCAGCTGCTTCCCAACTGGTAACAGCACTGTCCCGCATCAGTCGAATCGCGTTTAAAATCTGTAAAAAATGTATGATAAAGTAACATACTATTTCA
>JAGFPH010004671.1:71532-87671 GCA_018207615.1 Philaenus spumarius
AATGAAATTTGGTATGTAGCTTCCTCTAGGGCCATAGGTGCTCACTAGGAAAGGGTATGAAACATTTCGAAATTTTAGGATGGGTCTGGGGGGATCAAACTTACTAAAATCATAATTTCAGATCTTTTATTATTATGGCAATACTGCTTTTGTTATTTAAGATCTCTATACATATAAGCCAAATACCACTCACTGACTGAACACTTAAAAAGAATACTATTACGTTAAAAAGACTGAAAATACCAATTACCACGGTCAACGCCGTACGGGTCAGCTAGTTATTTATAACGTAATACATACTACAACGCCTTAAAACTACGATATTCATTTTGAAACACCCAGTTAAATACGTGAGGGCAGACTTTTCTACTTACCTGTCTAAATTATGTATATACTAGAATTCTCCGTCCCCTGCTCGCTTCGCTCGCCAACCTTCACGGTGGCTCGCGTAGAAGCAAATGCAAAGGTTATTTTATATAAATCGGCCTATTATTAAATACTAAATAATATTATTGAATTAATGTTTTATTAATTTTTAACTTAGCTATTATCCTTCATCCGATTATTTTGACAGCTAAATCGTCCGATAGCGAATCAAAAGTGCTACAAAAAAGGTGTCTTGACATTTTTCGTTAAAATGCAAGGTTTTAGAATAGTTAAGGTTTGAAATTTTCAAACAAGCGCCATTTAGAAACGCATGATTGGATTTAATTGCTTATTTTATTTTAGATATATCATTGTTAGATTAAACTGCATGGCAAGTTTGAACTCAATCAGTCTAACCGTTCTCTAGATTTGAATTATTTTGTACAGAAAACAAAATGGCGGATATCTGGAAAACAAAACAAAGCTTTTTCAGGCCTATGGTTACATAAACTCTTTTTCTTATTTTGACCCATAGAACCATTCCCCGAAATTTGATCCCGTAATTACTGGACACTCTGTACATTCCTAAAATATAACTTACGGTAAATACAAATAAAACATGATATAAGACAATCTAATTCTTGCTCAAGTACATTAACTATTTTGTCGCTATGTATTATTTTGTATTTATTGTAAGCCTATATTAAATTAAATTGCATAGTATATTATTATGTTTTCAAATTTTCCTTGAAACCGGCGATTTGTTCTGGTTATGAAGCAATAAAACATTATTACAATCATACATAGAGTACTTTTTGTCCCTCCATATGCTCACGTTTTTATATGAATTGTATTTTAGTTCCACTGTTCATTCAAATTTAGTTAAAAAAAAACTAGTTTGGCGGTACAAGTTGGTCAAAAAATTACATCAAATTTAGTAAACAAATAATCGAAATTTAAATACAAAACGTAATATGATAATGGTTTTTAATAATTTTGGACAATAATTTAACTGACGTTTTGGTATTAGGTACCTAGTACTTGTTCTCATAGAGTGCAGCCAAGCGTCACTAATTAGGGTCGGGTGGGCGAAAAACCTTTTCTTACCTAACCTTTTGGTTCGGATTTAGGTTGTCCGCAACTATAACGACAAAATGTAAATCTATGATACTTTTTCTATGTATGTTGTAAGAAATAAATATGCAAATTTTCAGCTCACTGACTTGATAGGAAATAACGCGACAAAATGCAAATCTAATTTAATTTTTCCATGTATCTTGTAAGAAATAAATGTAAAACATTTCAGCTCTCTAGCTTTAAAGAAAGTATAATTAAAATGTATTGTTTTAGGGGTTGTTTCAACCCTTAAATCAAAATGAATTCTAGCCTATGTTACTCAGGTTTAGTGTATCTTTTTATTAGAAAAACTATTTTATTCAATCGGTTCAGTAGTTCCAGTTATTACCCCCTACACACAAACAAACAAATTTTACCTCTTTATAATATTAGTAGACCTATAAATAGTAGGCCTATTTTTGGATAGTATACTACATTTTTTACTAAGTACAAAAAATAATGTTTAAATATGATCAGATTCCATATTATTATTGGTATTTATTAAATAACATATTTACTCTGTTGCTAAAGAGAACATAATAAAACATGAGAGCAATTTATAATACATGTCACTATTATTAACCTTCTATCGCGTCTTTTTGATACATATGACCATTAGATTGGTGTCCTCTATATCAAACGGTTGGCCTCAACTGAATTCGACCCGATTCACTCTGATTCCCACCAATAATCTTTATTAATTACTTCTCATTCTGGAATAATTAATGAGAATACCTCATCTTCTGAATATTTCAGTCCATGTTTTCACATTTCAGTCTCACTTTTTGTTTTGTTTTTCCCGTGGCGAAGTTTTAAAGCATTTACCAGTCAGCTGAAGACATTTTGAAAATTCTTTCGGTCTTTGAAACAGGCCTTCTTATATATATTCTTTAATCCTAGTAATGCGATCGAATACGGAGACTAGAAACCTCACCAACTAAAGCTAAGTGATGGCTACGTCTCCGATCAGTAAGGTTAGAGCACCAAAGAAAGAATGACACCATCGTCTTCTGAGGGGAAATTAAACCATGCTCCAATTCGTGCCTGTTCTGCCCCTTTTACAACAACAGCCAGGCAGTCGGTATAGTCTATTAAGGCCCGTCTACATGTCAACGATATATCGTAACGATTCAATTGTACCAAGAAATCGTTGCAATACGTGTGCTGTCCACACGTTACGATTTTTCACCCCGACTTTCCTCTTGATTCTCAGTTTCGTGCTGCACCTCAAGTGTAATCGACATAGAGGAGATATTTGTGTGATCTTTTTATGCTATTTGTTTAGCAAGAATAGCAAACGAGAAATCAAGAAAACCGAGAACTAAGTGGTGTTCTTGGATACTTTAGAGAATCAAATTTTCTCATGTGAGACTGTTGAGAGAATTGCATGAAGAACAAAATGATTGGCGGAATTACTTAAGAATGACTAAAGAGTGTTATAAGGAATTACTAAATTTAGCTTCTCCATTGATAAAGAAAAAGGACACAGTTGTGACGAGGGGACACTGTTTGTAGATCATGTTGGACGAAAAGTTTGAGCAGCCGTCTACACGTTCCAATCTGTCTCTACAACATTCCGATATCGTTGCCAAATTTTATTTTTATCAACCGTCCAACCTCACTCCAAGTCCAACAAGTTGTAACGATCTCTCGTCCATACGAATGATATATTGTAACGATATGGTTTGTGCAAGTCAATTAATTGTTACGATATGTTGTAGAGGGGCTTTTATACCCTTACTATAATTGGCAGCATGAAAGTCTTTTTATGTTAGTTCATAATTTCTTTGCAGAGTCTCATTTTCAAATTGTGTCTGTCTACCCCATTTTGATGACTATTCTCAGATATTGTTTACAATTGTTTGGTTTTCCAATTAAAATGTAGCAAAAAAAAACCAATAGTAGAGAATATTCATTTTTTGAGAGGATGTGTTAGAATGCATCATATCCATTTAATGAAACTCGCTGACTTTATTCATCGGGAAATTCGCCTGGACAGGCTGATTAGCTCTAATCAATTTCTAAACAATACAATTAGGGAGTGTTGGCAGCTAAGTTGGTAGTATGTTGTATCAATAGGCCACAGTTCAGATTATCGTAAGTTCGATTACGGCTATTAGCGTAGTATTATCATGTGTGTTATAATTCGTCATATATAGCATGAGCTCTTTGATGCGTTAGAGGGAGGGAAGAATTTAGGCAAGTGGGGACGCAGTCCGCTGGAGGGGAAGGGACACCACGCACAGACAATATACTTATTGGAAACCCGTACAAGTGCTTATAGGCCGAAGTATTATGTTCAGAGCACGGCAATAGACTGAGCCTCTCTGACCCCCCCACCCCACCAATCGAATAACTCCGATTGTTCTGCGCATCTCGTGGCCACGGTTCATGTACTAGACCTTCCAGTACACTCCACTTTCCGTCCTTCATTAGTATGTGTCCAACATAAAGACATTACACAATCAAATTATTTGACTTTTGATTTCGTTGTAAACTAGATATTTAATTTGAACTTCTACAAAAACCCTGCATTTACTTTGAGAACTGAATGCTTCCATTTCTCATCTTCACTAACATTTCGACTAGAAGCGTCAAACGCGCCGGGTCAATTAATAACCACTGCAAATGCATGCATATCATTCCGAACTTCGACCGCTAATTTATAGCTATTCAGTTTTATCGATATCAGCTCAGGTTGAGGTCGACTGAGATAAATCTACAATGATTTATTAGACATCAATTAGACACGGCGTTAAAGCAATTAATGTAATCCTGTGACAATGGATCTTCTGGAATGTCGGGTTAGCGGTGAGCCCTGGCGAGGAAACTGTGGTAGTGTTGATTCGCTGAGAAGTAGGTCAGTGAACAAGGAATTAATAATGAAGTATTCAGCCAGTGTTTAATCAAGGTAGGCGGATGAGAGGGGGCGTGTACTGTGGTTAATAAATACGGCAAACGGTTCCTAGCGTTAATATATTGTTTTGGGAGGGCATAGTAGCAGAGAGGTTGAAGGCACTCGACAAGTGTTATACAACCCAGTTATGTGGGTTCGAATATTTTAATATAATACTTATTTCTTTTCCAAATTAAATGAAGTTATACAGTATAATGGTTTAAAGCTCGGCATACCCAGCCACCATCTTGGATCTCAACTTCCATAAGAGTTAAACGCGTAACTAGATTAGTGGAGTAATAATGTATAATAAATTTATTGTTACCTTTTGTTGGTACGTCACTAATACATTGTTGGTAAAATGATTACCTAGGTTTCAGGCTGCGTGAGCCCATCATCAGATCAATAAGGTTATATTCGTTCCATTAGGATTTCGTTATGGTTTAAGAAGCACTGTTATTACATTTCACGAACATTACAAACACTTACACAAACACACATTATATACATTGACTATACAGTTAAAAATTAGACACGTGAATAATTATTAGTTAGTACGCACTTGACGGCGAACGGTTCGCGACTGGCTAATTATTGTCAAATTGATTTCGTTATCTAACCTTGAGTCGCAGGTTCCTTTATTTGCATTTTGATTACGCTGTCATATAAGGTATTGGAGGAGTACGAAAGTTGTTCATTTAATATGTTTTTAGGTTCTTGTTTAAACGCTTTATAAATTTCGAACTCCTCCAAGGCACTCATGTAACGTCCCTTACTACATGTGTGTAAGATTTCCATATTATTATCTATGTTTGAGTAATTATGGCAGTTATCAATGAGATGTTCAGCGTATCTCGATGTCTTAGGTTTTCCTTTAGTGGTTGGTAAATGCTCCTTGAATCGTTTTTTGAAAGGCCGCCCTGTTTGGCCGATGTAGAAGCTTGGGCAATCATCGCAAGTAATTTTGTATATGCCAGTTTTATCTTTTTTGTCCCTTAAGTTTCGGTTAGGAGGTTTAAGTTTCGACTCAAGTTTGTTGCCAGTCCTAAATGTAACCTTGATGTTACTTTTCCCCATTTCATTTTTTAGCGTGTAATTCAATTTGTTTCCAAATTCACAAGATATGTACTTAGTTTTCCGTTGTTCATTTGTTAACTTTGGGGTCTTGTTCTTGTGTCTTTTAATGAGTTTGTCGATGATTGAGCTTTTATAACCGTTAGCGACAGCTATGTGTTTAATTATATTAACTTCTTGGTAATATTCTTCTGGTTGCATTGGCACAGTTAAAAGGCGGTGTATAAAGCTGTTATATGCTGCCATTTTTTGAGAATATGGATGATGTGAAGATGCATGTATTGTCTGGTCGGTGGATGTAGGTTTCCTATATATACCGAAAGAAAGTTGGTTGTTGCATTTTGTAATTGTTAAGTCCAGGTAGTTGAGTGTGTTTACTGTTTCCATTTCCAGTGTGAATGTTAAATTAGGGTGTATACCATTTATATAGTTTTTGAGGAGTTGCAACTGTCTAGAAGTGCCGTTGAACAAGATGATGATGTCATCCACATATCGGTAGTAAAAAGTTATTCTGTTTCTATGGTGGTTTGACTCAGAAAATATGTGTTGGTTTTCGATATAATTGAGAAAGATTTCAGACAAGATGCCCGACAAGGGAGAGCCCATTGCTAGGCCTTCGTTTTGTGAGAAGTATTCGTTATTGAAGCTAAAGTAATTTTGGCGTAAAACTGTATTAAGAAGGTGGATGAGTTCGTTTATGGATTTATGGGTTAGATTAGATTTTGTTTGAAGGTTTTCACTTATGATGTCAAGGGTTTGTTCTATAGGGATGTTAGTGTATAGATTTACAATATCAAATGAAGCCAGTTTGTGGTTCGGTAAAATTGTTGTTCCTTTTATATTGTGAATGAGGTCTAAACTATTTATTAAGCTATGATTTGTTTCAAATACGAAATGTTTTCTTAAAATCGTATCGAGTGTTTTTGAAATATTATATCCGGGTGCGGAAATAAAATTGACTAATGGTCTGATGGGTAGGTTATAATGATGAGAGTAATAATGATTCGACAATTATTCTGAATATGTCATTTAAAGATTTGAGCAGTCAGAATGTGGATATCATTTAGTGTTTTTAAAATTTGTTCTTTTATTTAACTCAAAATCAAAGTTTGTTATTTATTTTCTTATTCAATTATGCAAATATAATACATGTAAAAAGCTTACCACATTCGAAGATTAATTATTTTTCAAATAAAAGTAATTGCAATAAATTTTGAAAATGTATGACGAAAAAATCTACTTTATTGCGGAAGCATGTACTCTCATGCGGGTTGCTTCAACTGCCCGAGCGTTGCGTGGGAGTTGATGTTTTTTTTTACGGCTAGTTTCGCTGAGACTGTCGTTAGATAACATGACTTATGGGCGCTCCGTACGGGGATGCGGAATACTACCCCCCGGAAAACTACCCCCCCAGGTGAAACGTGACGTCGCGAAATCTGCCAACTAACCAATATGGGAGCCGTGCCCGCGACTGGAATACTACCCCCCCTCGCAAAAGCGGGCCGCGGCGACACCCCCCCCCGCAAAAACCCCCCCCCCCCCCCCCAAGCAGGTTCCTACAATTATACTGTTATCGGCAACATACTGTGACTAAACAGTTTAGGTTAGTCCTCTAGTTTTTTTTTATTCTAATTATATCGAAACTTAAGTGTGCAACTGCTCCCCCGATCTCTGACGTCAAAATGACGTAGGAACCTGCTTGGGGGGGGTAGTTTTCCGGGGGGTAGTATTCCGGCGACCCCTCCGTACTGCACGGTGAACGTGGAGTCGACTGCAGTTTTCGCTTTTGTTAAGCTGCCCTATACTTGCTAGCAGAAAAATGAAAAAATGAAACGCACAGAAGTTCAATGCTAGCAGTGTATAGGTGTACCATTTTTGAGCTGCGGCAGTTTTTATTACTATGGTACAGTAGATACAAATATAAATTATAATAGCTTTCAAAGAAATATTTAACCTTTTTTTGATAAATTTTCCCCGTTGAACGCAATAAAAAAAAGTTTCTGACGACCTAGTAACTGCTAGGTTACAACTGGTATGGGATCTCTAGCAAAAGAAAACTGTACCTTCATCATGAAGCTAAATTAAATAGATAACTTAATTTCGTTCGGTATGTAACAAAGTACACGATAATTTTTAAGAGTTTAGTAAAAAACTAGCAAATAGAAAATAGTTTGAAGAATCTGAAAACAAATTAAGGGCTTCTCGGAATATTGTAAAATGCCAAATTGGTAAAACGCGATGTAAGCGAAGCTTATTAAAATGTAAATGAATATTTTATATGTCCTTTTTCAAATTAAGCAATAATCAGTGCATAAAATCTGTCAAATCTGGGATAAAAATATTTCTAATAATACAATTTAAATGCAAGTGAATTGTTGTAGTTTAAAATGAACTGTTCGCCAGTTCCTATACGAAAAATATTTTTGTGCAATAAATTTAATCAAATCAAATGCCAATCGGTTTACTTTTAGAACATTAGGCTAAGTACCATAAGGCAAAAACCATATGAAAAATATGAAAACAATTTTTTTTTTAAGTATGAAATCAGCCTACACATGTGACCCATAAATAACACATATGCTACACGTTATATAGACATTATTGAATTGTTTTAAATATTTGACTGTATGTACTGTATTTGTTTGTTAATTGTTGTAACGTGTTTATTATTAATTAAGGGTAGGCTCTAGCTGTCGGCCATGTTGGCTGACACTCCATAACACCAATGTTAAATTAAAATCAAAATTTTTCCTTTATTTTTTATCGGATAATTATGAACGATATGTCATTTTAAAGCTATGGCCAATATGCATGCAAATGGCTTTTTCAAAACTAAGAAAAACATTTTGTTTAATATTTATTAACAATTTAAAACATTGATTTTTAATATTTTTTTATGTTGTCACTATTAGTTATAGCGAAAAACTACCAAGCCATTCACCTAAAGAATTTCGTCCCCAAGAGTTTGGTATTTTTTTTAAAACGCTATTTGAACAATTGCGGGTTTTAAATGGATTTAGGCTGAGCAATGTCCGTGTAACCTACCGCCGCTGTAGGGTGATTTTAAATATTTTTGAAGTTATACTTCTTTGCGCCCGTTAGACACTTTGGGATGGGATGTTGGTCGAGAAACCGCGTCACGCTGAAAATTAAGAACAAATTTTTAAGAACTATCGGAAGTTATACTTCTTTGCGCCCGTTAAACACTTTGGGATGGGATGTTGGTCGAGAAACCGCGTCACGCTGAAAAGTAAGAACAAATTTTTAAGAACTATCGATTAATCGACAGTAGGGTCACCGAATCCACAATATATAATTACTGATAATGATAATATAGGTGTATAATATAATAATGAAGTCACGTATAATATATTGAAGATAAATATATTGAATAATATTGAAAAATGTCTTATATTTCATTTATATATCCTGTCTGTTTGTGTGCGTGAGTGGGTGTATGAGAATGGCCAAAGATGTATAACTTCCACCGTGTGGTCCGACGCACACCCAATTTTTTTTTTACGTTGTAACTATTAATTATAGCTAAAAATTATCAAGCCATTCGGATGAAGAATTTTGTCCCCAAGAGTTTGGTATTTTTTAAAAAACGCTATTTGAAAAATGGCGGGTTTTAAATGGATTTAGGATGAGCAATGTCCTCGTAACCTACCGCCGCTACGCTGGAGTCGCTGGTTGCTTTTCTGTTTTACTAGAGCCGACCCTTAAGTCGGCCTATACATAATATGCAGATACAAAATTAAGTTACTATGGCTGAACAATGTCCAAAAATGGCGTCGTGATAAAAAGAAACAATATCCGACGCAAACTAAAAAAGTAATTTAAATACTAGAAAAACTTAATTTTACGTGATTAATTTACAATAATTGCAATGGAGACATTCAGGCAATGTTTTATGATCATGTGTTTATGCGAGACGTTTAAAGATCATTGACGAATTAATCAATAAGTCAAGCTTATGGTTCACACAGAAAAAGAGGTAGGCTGAGACAGTAGCGCAGTTATGGGCAACTTTTGTATGAGAGGGCCCCAGGGAAAAGAAAACTACCTAGCACAGCCAACAAAGTTTATCAAAAAGAAATACGTAGATACATTATTTTGTATTAAATCTTGATAAACTCTTAATACTCAATGAATGATCGAAAGATTATGACGGAATGTTTGATAAATGGAACTGTTACTGTTTCTAAAAATGTATCAAAATTGGGTTGTAACTGGAATGAGCTGATTCAACTGGAATGAGCTGATTCTCAGAAAAGAAGGTAAGAGGTAATCTGTAAACTGTTTTAGACACTGGCTTTTCGAAGTTTCAGTTAGAAAAGAGTCGTTCACATCCATTGGATGATCCAAACATGTCGGAAATCTTCTGGATTTCAAATTTAGGATTCTTGATTTCGGTAACGACTCGTGACATTAAGGCGATCCGCCATCAAAAACATACTTTTTCTGTATTTTTAGGATTTATCCTTTGAATTAACTATAGGTATACTGTTTAGTACAATTTAAAAAAATATTTGGAATGAGAACATTTTCCTCGCACTTTTATGCAATTTTAAACTGAAAATTGAATTTAAAAAAAATCTTTTCTTATGTTTTTTTTATTTTGAACACCTTTTTTTTGTTTTTTTAACCAGTTTGTATAATGATTGTAATATATCGTAGCCTATAATAAAAATAAACTTTTTGGGTATGGAAAACCATGTCCTGTTTCTAGGGAAAATGTAATAAGGTTATATAGAAAATATATATTTTTCAAACTTTTTGTATTTTTATTAGTTTTTAATTTTTAAGGCTTTAGTGTTTTTCATAACCAAAAATCTTCTAAATATATCCAAGATAAAGTATACAAGTTTCTAAGGTCTAGCATAATAGTTTAGATTTTATTTAACCATAAGTTTTTTTTGTTGTTTAACGTCCTGCAGTTTTGCACTTAAGGCTAATGAAGACGGGACCTACAGTTTTACGTGGAATCCGAACCACAGCCAACGATGTCTGTTAAAAAACCATTTAGAAAATTATTCGGGGTCAATGGGAATTGAACCCGGAACTTTTCCATTGATGGTTGCCATGACGATTCATAAAGCTTTGACGCCTTAACAACCACGGCCATCGTGGCCCTTATTTAACCATAAGTACATCCAAACATGGAAAACTTAAACTTTCGGGAAACGGAGTTCAAAGTTTCAACACTGTACTATCGCGAATTGCACTATCTTTATATCTTTTTTTTAGTAGGCCTATGAAAAAATGATCACAAAGGCCTAAACATATGGACACATACTCAGAAAAGTATGTAGATTACAAAAATTAAATACAAAAAATTGACAATGAAAAATGCAGAAATTTGGTGGCTGATCGCCTTAAGAAACAATTGCTTTACCTTAGTATTGACATATAGCTCATTTAGTTCAAGCTGAAATTCTGTTCTCACATTTTCGTAGTCGAAATTAAATGATAAACTGAAAATATTCAGTCTCTATCAACATTTTTGACGTTTTAAAAACTACGTCCGAATTCATCAAGGAGTCTTCTCACGATTTTCTCGTTGATCATAAGTTTGTCTTCCACCACTGGGGTTATTGTTTTTAACTCGGAAAGTCTATCCTAGCTAGTTATTCTTCAAATAGAACAAGTTGCATTTAAACCCTTTAAGATGATCCTCAGTGTATTCAACTTTGAGTCAAGACAAACTCGAAAACGATTAGGAGTTAGGGCTCAAATCTAATATTCAATAATTGCATCAAACACTGATTTCTTGTCCAGGGTATCTTGATGTATAGCATAGTGAAGAAAGATAATAGTGTTCTCGGGATATGTTTGGTTAAATATAACAACAAAAACAGATGTTCACCATTATATTTGGTACCCCATCAATCGTAATAAATGAGAACGGGTATTTTTAAAATCCTTGAAAATGTCTGATCGTTTTGACGTCCCCTTTAATGATCACAAGCTGAGCACTGTTTTCTCCTGGCAACGTGATAATACCTACAGAATGGACTGACATTCAGTACTAACTCTGTCTCTCCCAGGATATACCATTCTGGGACCCATATTTGACCCACTTTGTCCGTCAGAGCACTAGAGCTATTCGATAACGTGACCTTTCCAACTAGGAGTTAGTAAAGTAACAAATGTCTAAACTTACTAAAGCGCTGTTGAAACTAACGGTTTAGTTTAAATAGCTGTTATTGCTCAATCTCGTTAAGCTATTTTGTTAGTAATAACATAATGACAAAATACCTCTAATTAATTAAATACCAAAACTGTAATGTATCTTTGCTTTCGTAATTAAATGGAAAAGTAATAGAAACGTTAACTATGTAAAATGTAGACACTTAATCTTTACATAAAATAAATAAGTTGGTATGTACGGAGAAGCATTAAACCGTAACACAAAACAGTACGTGGAAAGTTTAATGCGGTGGACAAATTTGGGAAGGGTTGTTTATTAACGGACAAGTAGATTACTACTGGTTATCTCTTGTAATCTGAAATCTCAGTGAAGTAGGAAAGGTTGGGAGGTTTGTCGCTACGATAGTTTCCTTGCAGTTTACGTCAGTTAATTACATCACATACATGTAAACGTGTACAACCTAGTCATGTATCTCATTACATCTTTGTAGTTAAAACATTATTTTAATTAAATTCTTTAAAAAGTAAACGTTGATTATCTAATTACATTTGCAATTAGTTTAACATATAATGCAACATTTACTTTTTCTTTATAATGGTTATTGGTACTGCGGTTCGTGTGGGATAAGATTGGATTCCGTTCGTATTTTATTTAACGCATAGAATAATTTTCAGTTTGATTAAAGGAATCAAATAATCGCTTGCATACTTAAGTTGGTGGTTTCCCACAGCGAAACTAAGAAGAGAATTCTGTGACATTTTTAAGGCCCGAAACCTCTAGTTTCCCAGATAATCGTCATTCTGTTTCTTTTAAACAATTACTTTTCACTCAAGAACGGCAAGACGTATTGAATTTATAACGTATAAAATAAAATAAAACGAAACTTTTCAAAAATCTGTTAAAAAATGGCGGATGTTTAATTTTTTAAATTTAAATATCTTAAAAAGTGCACATTTCATGAAAAATGTCAATAGCTGTTATTGTAGCTCTTTTACTTTCTTATCAAATATTGTAAAAACAATCGCACCAAGGATAACCGTAAACTTCTGTCCATTGAAGTGCACAAAATAAATTTGCGTTATATATTAAGATTACCATTAATATAGTGTTCTTGAACAAAAATGTATTATTTTAAAACGGACTACCTTTTATAGTAGTCAAAGCATTTCCTTTATAATTTTTAGATACACGACAGCGCTGTTTCGCCGTTCACAGCCGTCTTCGTCAGTTGTAGGAATCAACACTTAAATAGAGCACATAACAGCACTGACACAAACGATAACACGTCACAAAAAACATAATAACATTTATTGGAGGCCAGTTTTTCTTTAAATGTTAAACAGATTGTGCACTAGCGTGGCCACGGCATAGTTCATGTGCTTCCGAACGGGGAACCTTGCCACGCCAGTGCAAAATATGTATGACATTTGACGAAGAGCTAGCCTCCGAATTTTATTATGATTTTTGTGTCGTGTTATCGTGTGTGTTCAGTGTTGTTTAGTGTTTTATTTAAGAGTTGAGTTCCTACACCCGATGAAGCCTGCTATGAACGGCGAAACAGCGCTGTAGTGTGTTATTATCCACTAAAATTATAAAGGCATTGCTTTGACTAATATAAAAGGTAATTATCTGTATTGTATATATCAGCCATTCGGAAAGTGAATAGACTTTATAAAACTTACATTATCTTATAAATAATACAATATTAATTTAGGTTGGTTAACAATAAAACAGCCGATTTGGCAGTATTCAACCGACAATGATAGGTTGCGCACCTAAGTTTAGGCTATATCAAGCGCGACATTGTATCTATGTGTTGTTGTGGTATGTAAGTGTGTGTGTGTGTATATGTTTTATTTATTTTAATGTGCGACGATCTATTCGGAGTGATTTTAACTTGATAATGGAGTTTCGGCTCCGAAACATGTCGTAAGGAATACAACGACTAGAAGTCACGTGACGGACCTAACAAGGTAATCTTATTATTATTAATAAAACAGCGTATGACGTAATTGTTTGGTCTTGTAAATTCATTATTGCCTACTCTTTGTTGTTATGAATCAGTCCACTTAAAGGTGGATTTACACTGAAATATATTTATATCATTGTTATTAGAAACATGTTAATAACATTTGTGTAATTAATATGTTTACGTCTACGGTTTACACCAGTCAATAGCGAAATGTTAGTAACATTGCTAATAACCATGTTTTAACAAAAATTTTAAAAACATTCCATCGTGTTATCTGAATAGGAAATAACGAAATGCGATTAGCAATGTTATCGACATTAAAAAAAAAATGGAACATAAAGGATACAGCTACCACTCCTTTCAACTCGGTTCAGTTCAGCTATTGCCTTACAGGAGAATGTTGTTGTTATAGCCGCATGTATTGTGATAATCGGTGCCGCAAAGAAATGAAAAAAAGAAAAGGACGTGGGTTCGTCCTTATCAGCTAGGAACAAACAGAGTAGGATTACAATGTTACAAGGTTTAAAAAAAGGTGAAGTGAAACTTTACCTAGGAAAAAAATTTAGAGACTATGGAAAATTAAACAAAGCACTACACAAATGCACTTTTTCGATCAAGTGTCGATTGAAAACTTACCCATTCGACTATTCCCACCACTGAGATAATATCCCCCTTTCAACTAAAAGTTATTAATTAAAAACGTCCAATACTAGTACAAAACAAGTTAATAACATTGTGTTTCCAACATACTTTGATCTGGACCGCTCCCAAAGCTGTCGAAATATTTATGTTCGTTTTTAACATTGGAAAGAGCAAATCTTTGGAAAATGTTTCTAACATGTTTTATTAGCAAAGTTATCTCTGGTGTAAATCCACCTTAAGGGTCTGCTGTAGTGGCGGCCATCTTGGATTTTTATCCCATAAGAGCAATGTTAAAATTCAAACCATCTATTTCGTTTACTTTTTATCACAAACTTGTTTGCAAGGACTCATTTCAAGCACAGTCACAATATTCATCCGTCTTGCAATTTACATTTTTTTAAATGCTTTTGATTTGTTATGTAATTGACATTTTGTAAGTAAAAAGTTTGAATTTTTTCCTAACACAATAAAAAATTAATAATGAAAAATAGTTTGCAAGCTAGATCCGAAATTTTATAAAGAATATTCAGTTTTTTTTTCAACACTCAATTGCAAAAGATAGACTTATACAATGGTTTGAAATGAGGCAATGTCAAAGCGTTCAGCTGCAACAAATTGCACTGTTTAGATAGGGATGCAGTGAGAAGCGATTACGTTTCCGGTTGCTTTCTCTTTTACTGGAGCAGACCCTTAAAGGACATTGGTATACAGTTATACTTTGTTCGACCGATTGAAAAATTATAGCATTAGATAGTAAATTAAAAAACTACAAAAATTTATAAAAATGTACCCCTTTTTGAGTTATTATCATATTAACTCTTTAATATTCCCATTTTAAAACCAATTATGCGAATAAGTGCATTGTATCTATTAACTTATTGTATCTATTAATAAGTTCTTATATTATGTAGGCTACTAGTACTATGACAAATTTCAACCGAATCTGTTTAGCCGTTCGAGCTCAATGACAAACAGTAAACATTTATAATCTCCATATTTAGGTAGGTCTAAAAAAATATATATTGAGTCATTATACCTTATAGTCGGTGATACCACAATATATACATATTCTTTTTCAATTCGTAGTCACTACTTGATCTCAGTCCATTGTCAACTCAAAAGTGTATACATATATAACGTTTTACACGATAACTAACCGTCGTAATTTTGTACAAACTATTTCCAGACATTTATTATTTATTATTATTATTATTCTTTTTTTTGACATAGGCCTACTTCCTCAAAATGGAAAGATATATAGAAAATCTGACCATTTTGTGTACATTTAATTGAAGCCCTTTTAAAAAAATTGATTTCCTTGGAAAGAAAATGAAAATTAGTTAACGTATCGGTTCGCTGCTCCCGAAAATTTCATTTTCTAAGTTACTGTTTTAATTTTATATTATTTATAAGACGGAAATAGATATCCAAAATCTTGGATTCGGAATCTGTTTAGCCTGAATACATAGAATAAAAAAAGAGTATATAATCATCGAAAAATAACTACCTAATATAAGTAAACTATATAATTTAAGAAAAATGTAGTTTCTTATAAAACATAATGAGAAATATACTTAAACTCTCATATATAAAACTCTCATGAACATGCAGGGAAACTAGACAAATCTCATTGGCGCTTCTTGCTAGTATTGAAGGCGTCATCATTGGAGTAATATATTATTTTATTCCTTATATGTAATTATCCCAGACCATGTCCATTTAGAAATTTTAAGGTTAAAATAAAGCTAGCTTATGTTTAAAATCTTCCTGCTCAATACATGTGAATGTTATTGTGGGTATATGACTCAACTATTCGAATTATTTTGTGCAACTTTAATTTAGTTTGATTAAATCTGAAATAGCTGCGGAATCTTTCTTTAGTCATAATCTGATTTTTAATATTCGTTCTGTTTAAAGAA
>JAGFPH010004671.1:100909-113897 GCA_018207615.1 Philaenus spumarius
CACCTCCCAGTCCCAATTCAACCAAAATTGATGCCTAGTTACTTTATTTCTTTAAATGGAGACATTAATATCGTTTTTATTAATTTTATTTGGGTATTAAATTTCACCGAAAGCAAGTCAGTACGCCACAGCTTCTTAGATGTTTTATTATACCACATTATGTGGTTAACGTTTACAATAAGGTGTTTTTATCATTCACAAATGCAGAACTCAAACCATTTTGAAAGACTCCAATATGTCTCCTTCCACATACATTGAAAATGGACTCGAATTGTGTTTACTACTCCGTCGATTATCGTCTTACGAGTCATTTATAATTTTTAACTTCATTCATTGAGTTATAAGCGTTCAAAACTTTAACCAAATATCCTTTCTTTGTAAAAACGCAACCAATGTATCTGAAATTATTTAAGAAATTACGAAAAATTAGCAATAAGTCAGTAACTTCAATGGATATAATACATTACACCAACAATGTCATGCTATAATAATTAATTGTAGAGTTATACTAGTTTACTAGTTTTTAAAAAGATTTTAAATTGAAATTGAATATTGTTTTTGTTTTACAAATTTTGGATTTTAAAGTTGTAACACAGGAATCATTTTATGCGAAATTATTCTAGCTGTTCTTGTTCAAGTGTGTCCAAACGCCTAATTGGGCACACTTTTAATTTAGCGGAATATGAAATTACGTCTGCTTTTTCGCGTTTTTATGAATTATTGTGTGTTTAGTGTTTTACAGTTATTCATAACAAATGTAACAGAAGAAATATTCAATTAATTTACGAAATAAACTGTTGGTTTTTAACACTGTAAATAAACAAGTGAAAGAAGAAGTCTTTCGGGATAATTAGTGGATATATCCTTCTGAACCCCTGAAAATCCTCCGTAAATCAAAACTTTACTCTTAGGACGCGACTTGAAGTATAAAAAGGATTGCCCGGGACAAGTTTCTAAGTAGGTTAAAACTTTTGACCGCAGACTCTGGAAGTTAGTTTGTTTGGATTTCCAAAAACCTTTGCCTTCGAAAAACAGTTACGATTGAAATTTATATTGCTTTTTGGTAAAACTATACAACTTTTATAATTACTACCATTTATACTCAACGCTTACTAATAAATTGGGTGGGAATATTTCGTTTCGCTCGCAGATAAAAATAAATTAATAAAATACATTTTGGGTAAATACTGAACTTTACCATTACAGGCAAATAAAAAATGCAAGATTTCAGATCCGACTTCCATGTCGATTTATGTTTCTCATTTAGTCTTACATAAATATTCAGCTATGAGATATTAAGCTCAATAAAACTAGTTTTTCTAAGGATTGTTACCCACAACTCCGTAACGAACGTGAAAATTAAACCAAACTTCTGGTGCATTTCACATCCGTAAGTACATTTTACCTAATATAGTGACAACGAAAAATATTTGATCACTTGGACGCGCAAATAATCGAAATTAAATTTTTTCCTGTATATAACTTAAGAGTAATATGCGACAAGTTTTAAGTCTTTAGCTCATAACAAGTATAAAAATTATGTTTTTTTAAAGATAGTTGTACCATTCACCCTATAGGCCTACTAAAGTAATCGATATGCATATTAGTTTTCTTTATTGTATATCACCTTAGCATATTATAAACCGAATTTCAGCTCTGTAGCTTGTTGGAAGGTATTTAAATTTGTATTTACTGTATTTTATAGATGTAGCTACCTCCATTTTACCCTTAGTGACCAAAACTTGATAAGTTTACATTTTGAGGTAACATTTAAAATTAATAATTTCAACTCTCTAGTTGAAGTAAAACGATGAATTTTTCTTGTTCTAGGAGTTGTTCTCTCAGTTTAAATTATTCACTCTCCAAATTTGCCGATCAGGGTTCGTGAAGATAATACCCATTGGATAATACGTACCCGAAGACATTTATCCCTTATACATGAACTAGCTGACCCGTACGGCGTTGCCCGTAGTGGTTGCTATTTTCAGTCTTTTTAACGTAATTGAAAATTCTTTTTAAGTGTTCAGTCAGTGAGTGGTATTTGGCTTTTATATATATAGATCTTAAATAATAAAATCACTATTGTCATAATAATAAAAGATCTGAAATTATGATTTTAGTAACTTTGATTCCCCCAAACCTCTCCTAATATTTCGAAATTTTCCATACCCTTTCTTAGTGAGCACCTATCTTTCTAGAGGAAGCTACATACCAAATTTCATTCCAATCAGTTCTTTAGTTTTCAAGAAATCGTGATTTAATAACTTTGATCCACCCAAACCCTCCCCCCCTAAAATTTCGAATTTTTTAACATCTTTCTTAGTGAGCGCCTATGGCCCTAGAGGAAGCTACATACCAAATTGCATTCCAATCCGTTCAGTAGTTTTGAAGAAATCGTTTTTTAATAACTTTGATCCCCCCAAACCTCCCCTAAAATTTCGAATTTTTTCAAACCCTTTCTTAGTTGCACCTATGGCCCTAGAGGAAGCTACAGACCAAATTTCATTTCAATCCGTTTGGTAGTTTTTGAGAAATCGTGATGAGTGAGTCAGTGGCATTTTCTTTTATATATAGGCCTATAGATAGATAATGTTTTTATTCATTACGATTTCGATTTATCGAAGAACGCAATACTTCTATTCAGTTGGCTTGAATTTTATCTGGTGCTAAATTTTGGTAACTTAAACAAATGTATGTATTATAATACTGCCTTGTAGGGTATATTCTGAAAGGGGTTGATTTAATGCTATTAAAAACAATATTATGAATACTCCCGAAAATGTTGCTAAATACTACCCCTTCTAGTTCAGAAAGTACTGTATTTTAAAATTTTGAAAAGGTGGTGTTTTAAGTACTCATATACTGTGCAGGAATATTAAACGATTTTGAACTTGTTTTAAAAAGGGATGACAATTAGTTAATATTCCCCTCAAAATCCCTTTCCCCCCTCTATTTACTTTAATATTGCAGCAAACATTTTTAGAAAGCAGTGGCGTTCAAGAGGTACATAGAAAAAAAGTATAGATGATCGGAACTTTTGTGATAATAATCTTCACAATAAATGTTTGAATAAATTTGTGAAAAAGTATGATTTTCGTGAAGGTAAAACTCTTTTGAACCGTCAGCTACTTCCAACGCCATTCTACCACTATTGTAAAACTTACTCAAGCCATTGTTATATTGAGTAAATCACGTCTTAAATCGTTGTTATTAATTAGATTTTGTTAAAACTTTCTTGATGGCATTATTTCAGTTTGGATTCATTGGCGTGAAAGTCTAAATATTTTTTTTATAATCTAAAATACTAGTATTAGTGGGTTGACACGATAGAAACAATGCCACTTGTAAGTATAACACTTTAAGTAAATAAACAATAAAGCATCGTCAAAGTAACTCATTCAAGATTTCATCGCAACTTCTAATCACAACAGTGGCTTCACTTGTAACAATCTAACCAACTCTAAAAGATGAAATAGTTTTGTTAGCTTTGTATCTATGTAATAAAATGTCCGTAATTGACGATAATAGTTATTTAATTATTATAACTATTGATGCATTATAACAACTGCTGAAACAAAATAACTGTATAAAAAGAAACACTAAAATCAATCTCACAACTTTTCTACCCCTTCGCCCCAAACAACCAGATTGATTTAATATGTATCATGATATCGACGAAATTGGAATTTCCAAGATAAGTGATTTCGGTTGGTAACTCTTGACTCGGCAATTAGCACGTAGTGGCACGAAACAGTCGAAATTTTGTAAGAAAAGTTATAAAATTATTGTTGGCGATAAAACTTTTTTTAAATTTAATACTTAGTAAAATAAATTTTTAGTTCTATAAGTTAAGAAATATTCTTAAAATATGATTTAAAATATGTGTCTGCTGCACTTGAAAAGCTGCCATTTGTAGGCAAGGTATGAATTTTTCTAAAAGGCCAACACATACAACCATAGAAAATAAATTTAAATATTTGTTTCATATTATCTAGAATATATTTTTGTACACAAATCTAGGCATTTTGCATACTATTTTTAGTGTAACACATAAATCCAAACCACTTAGGTTTTAGATCTTTTTCATTTCCCTTAAGCTCTTATCTTTGACCTGACGTTTATCTTCCAAGACCGGACGAATGTTGATTTGACAAGAAAGATTTAGGCGTATAAAGATACTTCCAAATGTTTTATCTTCATAGGCTTAATAAAACTGGAGAAGGAAGAATTTGACATGTTTCATTGAGTTGTTTACTCTTAAGGATGTGAAGGTTTCCTTTTGTAAGTATTTTAACAAAATTTACTATCAGAATAGTTTATCAAAACAACAGAGAAGGGTTTTTCTGCAACAGTATTATAATACAAAATTACTTATAGATTTAGATGAAGTGTTAATAATTGTCTCCTGACTTTAAAATGAGATTGAAAAGTTGTTGTAAAAGTGAAAAAAATGAGTGAAAATTCTATTTTACAGCAATGCTTTGGCATCACAATTAGACAAAATGGGTTGTTTCCTAATCCCATCAGATGAAGGTGTCACAAGAGAGTTGTGTCCAAACAGTAGACCGATCAACTCAATTGAAGCCCATCGGTGTCGTACTTAGACATCTTTCCAATGAATCAATTAGTGCCTGTCTTTGACGCTTCACCACCTCACTGTATCCGTTCTCATTCAATATTTTCTCAATACCTTTTTTTATAACATCTCTATATGACTTTAATCGTTTCCGGGACCCCTAGGGTTAATTTATTTTCCTGCGAGTTGATCTGATACTCCCCCCCCTCATGTCTAGGGTTCCAAATAGCAGGGTAGTCTCATTTACCTGTGGCTTACAGTGACTGTTATTTTAATACAGTTTTGGAGCGAACTTCCTTAACGCGGATTGCGGTAGAAGTTAACAAATAGAAAATGTAATGCGTAACGAATAAAAAAGTGTTATTAATTGGTTGCTATAGCAAAGACAAATATAAAATACGAGTAACGAAAAAGCGTTATCATGTTGGTTGCTATGGCAAATACAAGTAGAAAATACGCGTAACGAAAAAGCGTTATGTTAATGGTTGCTATGGCAATGAATGTAAATACATTCAAAAACACATGCTTTGATTCATCAATTAATTAATGTAAATTAAGAAATAATAGTTCCGTGTATTAGTTCATTTAGTATCGTCAAGCGCTGAAATACATTCAATAAACATAAACTGATGGTTCATCAGTCTAGGCCTAACCTAAAATTATTGTATGCATTTTGCCGTTAAGGCAGGTAAAGTAAATTAAATATACACACAGAGTATTTTTATTCCATTCGCTTAGTTTAGAATTCAGTTTGGTTGTGAGACACGTCATATACCTCAGTTTGGAAAACCTCTGTGAAAGTAAATCTTTGCCCCTGTAAACTTGTTGTTGGATCAATCCTTAAAACAAAACTGTCTAACGCTTAGATTAATTTGCTCGATTTTGTAGCGCTTCTTGCCCGAAATGAGAAGCCTCTATCCACTAAACCAGCAGTCAGTTTTGTTTACCAAGATCTCGGCTATTTTACTTGCATTTCTTCAACTCACTACCGTTCAACCGGTGGGTGGACCGGTGCACGGTCGGCTCGGCTCTTTCCGGATCGCCTCGTGCTGCTCCGTATAGCACATCGCGTTACGACTGCGTTCTCGCATACGTATATTAACAAAACGGGGATTCGGAATACTACCCCTCGGAAAACTACGCCCCAGGTGAAACGTGACGTCACGAAATCTGCCAACTAACCAATATGGGAGCCGTGTCCCCCCTAGCAAAAGCGGGTCGCCGGAATACTACCCCCCGGAAAACTACCCGCAAGCAGGTTCCTACAATTATACGGTTATCGGCAACATACTGTGACTAAACAGTTTAGGTTAGCCCTCTAGTTTTTTTTTTATTCTAATTATATCGAAACTTGAGTGTGCGTGACTGGAAAACTGCCCCCCGACCTCTGAGGTCAAAAGGGGGAGGGACCCGGTGGGGGGGGGGGGGGGGGTAGTTTTCCAGGGGGTAGTGTTCCGGCGACCCAACAAAACATTTACCCTCAGATAGGGGGTTGGCTCTGAGGACCAAAAATTTTTTGGAAAAATCCAATTTATATATAAGTAAAATATAAAATAAACGAAAAAAAATTAAACATGCTTTCCTATCCATGAATAACATAAATAGATTCGAACTAAAAAATAAAAAACAACCCACATATAAAATTAATTCTTCCTCAGCGAATCTGATATTGTAATGAGGCTTAATAGCTTGCAATCTTTTTGCTTTTCACAAAATAAACTCAACCGAAAAGCATGGGGCGTACTCTTGCGAAGTTTCGAAAACATCAGGCCTCATTTTTTTGGGTGTGTTTATTTTGTGAAAAGTCAAAAGATTTCAAGCTATCAAGTCTCATTACAATATCAGATTCGCTGAGGAAGAATTAATTTTATATATGGGTTATTTTTTATATTTTAGTTCGAGTCTATTTATGTTATTCATGGATAGGAAAGCATGTTTAAAAAAATATATTTATTTTAAAGCAAAAAAATAAATAAAGAAAGATACAAATTTAAATACTATTTCTCCAATTTTTTAGCTAGCATTTATGAACCATTAAGTTAAAAATATTTAGACCTTTTGAAAAACTATGTAATAATTGTATACACATTTCTGAAATATTTAGAATAGATTCTATTGTTAAATCTTATTATCTAAATTGTCTTGTTGTTTGTGAAAAAGACTACGCGTTTTTGGACATCTGTTTATGCCATTTTTAAATATTTAAAATTTTTGATGTGCCCTTACGAAAAAGTTGCTCTAGAATATTGAAATTTAACCCTCAAGACATGTTGACGGTAAACAGTCGACATGTTGGCGAATAAAAATATACGTTGTCCGCCTAAAATATGTATGTTCATGCAATCGGTTGGCGCTAAAAAAATATCTTATCAACTTGATGTTTTATTATTTTTAATTTTGTTTATAAAAACTAGCAAAGTGAGTGTCGAACGCTGTTATTAACGGTTTCACTGAAGTAAGAAGTTATATTTTTCTTTGATAAAAACATCAGTTGAAATTCAAATAAATATTTAATTTCGGGCAAAGTTCTTTTACCGGTCGGTTTGTAAGTATAGGCTTAGAGGGCGGCTTTAAATCAATTCAAAGACATGTTTGAAGGGAAATATCGGATCCAATCATGATTTGACCGCGTAAGGATTCGGTCATGCGAATAACTGGAAATCTTTTGGAAGATTTATTTTGAAATGGGTTCATTTATCGAAATTCATATTTAGACTATTCGTTATGAATAGCCACTGAGAAAAATTGCATTTAAGTTTGTATTAACGCAAATTTACCAGAAAAAGTGAAACAGTGAGTGTATCACACACATTTTAAATGTTTTGAATAGTTTTTAAGACATTGTAAGGTTTGTAGATTATGACGTTTATAATTTTACTAGCTGACACGTACGGCGTTGCCCGTGGTGGTTGGTATTTTCAGTCTTTTTAAATTAATTGTATTCTTTTTAAGTGTTCAGTCAGTGAGTGGTATTTGGCTTTTATATATATAGATCTTAAATAATAAAAGCACTATTGTCATAATAATAAAAGATCTGAAATTATGATTTTAGTAACTTTGATATCCCCAAACACCTCCTAAATTTTCGAAATTTGTCATACCCTTTCTTAGTGAGCACCTATGGCCCTAGAGGAAGCTACATACCAAATTTCATTCCAATCCGTTCGGTAGTTTTGAAGAAATCGTTTTTTAATAAATTTGATCCCCACAAACCTCCCTTCAAATTTCGAATTTTTTCAAACCCTTTCTTAGTGAGCACCTATGGCCCTAGGGGAGCTCCATACCAAATTTCATTCCAATCCGTTCTGTAGTTTTTGAGAAATCGTGATGAGTGAGTGAGTGAGTGGTATTTATTTCGCTTTTATATATAATAAATAGATTCGTACATAATAAAATTAATACAAAACTATCCAATAATTTAATTTTGATTCGTGTGAAATAATAATAATGATTAACTTTCAAATCTGCTTGCTGCCCATAATATGTGGGGCTTGACGTCCCTCGCTGTCAAGTCAAACAGATATTACCACTTACATTACCCAAACACGCTCATTACTACACATTAAAAATATTTTTACAATTTCTGCTTCGCTTAAGCTGATCAGTGCAATAAACGTATCAATAAAACTAGCGAGTAAATACAATGTAAACAAATACATCTTACACCAATTTGTATTGATTTGTGATGTTTATTGGTGCCTTAGTTTATCTCCAAAGTTTATTAGTCTTTAGTTTTATGTTTGAGATGTTTTGTGTTTATTTATTTTTATTTGAAAAAGTTTAATTACTTTTGTTATTCGTTTGGAGTCGTAGCTAAAATAATTTGTTGTAACTTTCATTATAACAATATCTACTCATGATATCTTTTCATGGCCTTTTACAAAATATAAAAAACATTGGATTCCTGTTCTTTTGATGCAATTTCTCATCATCACAATCTACATTGTACTAAACATTTTAATATAAGTTTATGTCTTTAACTTGGTAGTTTTTAAACGGTCTTTTGACAATAACTTGTAATTAATTTTCCCCTATTTCCACCAGTTCCGTAAAGCACGTTCACTTATTTTTTCTTGCTGTTTAGTAAATATGTTTATATTTTAACGTTATTTTTATATAAAGAAAGATTATGTTTTGCCATCATGTTGAATTGAGAATGTTACAGCACCTTTCAAATGACTAGTGGGTTAAGGATCGTATTTTGTTTATTACACAATTTGCTTTAAACATGATAGTTTTGACATAGCCTAAAGTTGTATGCGATTAGTTATTCAGGATTTCATTAGATGAAAACATTGCTATAGGCCTACTAACATTTAAAACTATCCTAAAATATTCAAATAACATTATTAAGTTAATTTAATTCCGAATGAAGTTAATACAGTATAACTTATTTAATAGAATGTGCATCCCTTTTATTAGAAATTTTACACAATTATAAATTAATAAAAAACAATATATTTTTACCAATACAATAAAAATACCCTTTTTGGCTTTAAACAACATGATAGTTTTGACATAGCCTAAAGTTGTATGCGATTAGATATTCAGGGTTTCATTAGATGAAAACATTGCTATATAGGCCTAGTAACATTTAAAACTATCCTAAAATATTCAAATAACATTATTAAGTAATTTAATTCTGAATAAAGTTAATATAGTATAACTTATTTAATAGAATGTGCATCCCTTTTATTAGAAATTTTACACAATTCTGAATTAATAAAAAACTATATATTTTTACCAATACACTAAAACTACCATTTTTGGAAGTTATCTCACAATGCATACATTTCTGAATAATTTGAAATACGGTATCTAATTTGAAACCATTCGAGGCATTTATATTAACGAAAGTTGAAGAGCACTGTGGCACAGATTCCATTAAGTTGTTCAGTACATTTTTTTTGTACCTTGTTTTATGGTTTAGGTTTCATTTTATGAGTGTTGCCTGCTATAATTTGAACTTTGTCTTTCTCTGTTTCGACTCGACTGCAGTCAACTATTACAGCTCATGTTTGTTTAGTGAGTTGGTTTCCAATTCAAAATAGGCTAATTGTCTGTTTAAATTTTGACATTTTATGTGTTTATCAGTTATTAAGTTGTTAAGTTAATTATTTGTAATATTCAGTTAACTATTTAGTAATGCAATATTGTTAGTTATCAATAGAATTTTTAAAAGAAGTTAATGTCAGTCAGCCATAAGCTGTCCCGTTTGTACCGAAATACATAGTTTTTATAAAAAGATCTAGATAATAAATGAATTTAACTTTTTCGAAGAGGTCAGAAATAATATTGATTTAATCGATAGATTCCTTTGAATCCAACAACAAACGTATATTTTACCGTTTATAATCCGCAGACATTCTCTCGTCGAATGATCTGATGTAACACTTGAAAGGAAACATCAGATGCAAGCAGTGTTTGATCCTGTAGGGCTCGCTCATGTGGAATGTACGTCAGAATCGCAACTTGGATTGTTTGAGCAAACCGGACAACGTTTTTCTATCTTCGTGATTTTGTGCCAGCGCTGCGCTGGTTGCATTAACTTAAAATTCTGTTTCATATCGGTTGAGTGCTTTTAGTTTAATTTATATTGTAATGTGTAAGTTTTTCAGGGAGATCATTTACACTTGTAGTTTACCCGGGTTCTTTTACCGGATTTTACGTTTTGATAGATTTTGGTAGAATAAGAAGGGTGATGAGGTCGCGTAAGAAAACGAAATGTGCTCAATAACATCCTACATTTGTTTTTCTAGAAAATACAACACATTTTCATTCTAGAACAAAATTTCAGAAAAAAATGACTTCCTGTCAAAAAACGTGCTTCAGTTTGTTGGAATTTTTTGCTAATGAACTCGTCCGAGCCACTGAGGCAAGCAATACATTTTTGCGAATCAAAATCGAACATAAAATGCGGCCGTTAGAGTGGGAACATGTATATACATATATATAATACTAGCTGACCCGTACGGCGTTGCCCGTGGTGGTTGGTATTTTCAGTCTTTTTAATGTAATTGTATTCTTTTTAAGTGTTCAGTCAGTGAGTGGTATTTGGCTTATATATATATTGATCTTAAATAATAAAAGCACTATTGTCATAATAATAAAAGATCTGAATTTATGATTTTAGTAACTTTGATCCCCCAAACCCCTCCTAAAATTTCGATTTTTTTTTTAAACCTTTTCTTAAGGAGCGCCTATGGCTCTAGAGGAAGCTAAATACTAAATTTAATTCCAATCTGTTCGGTAATTTTTGAGAAATCGTGATTTAGTAATTTTGACCCATAAACCCCCTAAAATTTCCAATTTTTAAAAACCTTTTTTTGGTGAACACTAATGGCCCTAGAGGAAGCTACATACCAAAATTCATTCCAATCCGTTCGGTAGTTTTGGAGAAATAGTTTTTTAATAACTTTGATCCCCCCAAATCCCCCTAAAATTTCGAATTTTTTCAAACCCTTTCTTAATGAGCACCTATGGCCCTAGAGGAAGCTGCATACTAAATTTCATTTCAATCCGTTCGTTAGTTTTTGAGAAATCGTGATGAGTGGGTCATTGAGTGAGTGAGTGGTATTTCGCTTTTATATATATAGATTTTTAATTACATCACAATACGTTTTGGGGAATATGGTCGGTGCTCATTGAAAATTACAGATCTTAGGTCTCATCATCAGAGTCAATTCAACAGTTCATCTTTCCTATTGAAATTCGCTAAAAACATCGACCAAGACCGGGATTTGAACCCAGGACCTTTAGCTAGTGATTCCAATATCGTTCAATACGATTTAACGGTCTGTTAGTTCACCAAAAATGCAGTTACATCTGACTTAACTTCGACCAATATCTGTGATCACTATATTTGAACACAATATGGACAAACGGTACATATGGACAAACCCTATTATTTTAAATTTTTGGGAGTATAGAAAAAAACTTATGTGAGTACAAGGCAAATTCGTTTTTGTGAATTATCCTCATTTGTTATTTGTTCTTATGTTATAACTTATTATAAGTAAATATATATTAGTACTAAATAAACAAAAACCTCATGTAACGTTAAGATATTATATTGCATTGCAGTATGGAACATAACGGCGAGAGGGAAAGGGACGATATAGGCAATACGATAGCATTTTATTAATATCTTCTTAATTTTTAACTATAAACATGTTCTTAATTTTTAATTATAAACATCTTCTTAATTTTTAACAATAAACATCTTCTTAATATTTAATTATAAACATCTTGGGAATATATACTATACGATTGAAGCTTAAGAACAACCAAGCAAACTTGCTATAACCCTTCCTACACTCGATTTCACGTTCACCGTGCAGTACAGAGCGCCCATAAGCCATGTTATCCATACGACAGTCTCAGCGGTACTCTCATGCGACAGTTGGCGCAACCCGCATGACAATAAAAGTGATGTTCCCAGTAATGGTAGTAGCTTGTCTTTTCTCCCGTAAGACCTGTACTACACGGTGAACGTGGAACTGAGTGTAGATGATACTGATGAAGGAACATTTAGTTGTAAAAGTAATACTCGTAGAGATAGTAAACTAAATGAAGTGTTGTTTAGCCGAGTGGATAGCGTGGCATCTTCCTGATCAGAACATATCGGTTTCGAATCTCGGCTAGAGACCAGGTAGCTTTTCATATGTGTGGTTAGAGGGGAGGAGAGCGGAAGTAAAGCAAACGGTGGTTGGCTCGCTTCCAAGCTGACGGGATATGACTGATACCGGGTCTCCGGCTTGGGATGTTTTGTACAATTTTAATAAGATATTTATGTGTATATGTATTTTTTTATTTTTAAATCACAAACAATATATTTTTATCGTGCAATTATGTTGAAATCAAATTATAAAAGTTTTATTTATTTTTTAAAATTATTATATTAGTACAAAAGCTCTATAACTATACTGATCAGGAGGATTTTAAGGTATAGAGTAAAAAATGGCGTTTTGTTTAGTTTTTGACGATTCACAGAAAGTTTTCATTTTTAGCACAAATGTACCTTTTTCTTTTTTAATTGTTGTGTTGATTGCATAAAAGTAGAGCAATGAACCTAATATAACGTGGTAAACCACAGGTAAAGATTTCAGAAGATTTGGATGAATAGTTCCTGAGAAAAAATAGGCCTACATGCATGGTCCGGTAATTGTCTCTTGACTTGTAATCTAGTTGTACGTTTGTATTAGCTTGTCTTAGTTAATGTTTGTGGATGTGTAGTCCGAGGGGTTTCCTTTATTCAGCGATCGCATTTATACCCCGTCTAAGTTTGGAAGATCCTTTCACTTTTGCCCGATTCGACCGACCATAATAAATTCCACCAGAATATTAACTTACAGGTTAATTTTTAGCCTCAGGTTCCTCATTTTTATTAACTTGAATACATTACATTATTTT